>JACMII010000003.1:45098-77517 GCA_014805405.1 Bunonema sp. RGD898 | reverse complement strand
AATGTCGAGTTCTTCACGGAGAGTTACTCGGAGTGCCGCCACGGCCAGAGCTCCCGTCTCGCCGGTGAATTCCGTCGATTCGGTAATCGTTGGCATATGACGGTAATAGCAGTTTCGTAGGCGGAGAGTACGATTGACAACAGCATCAACAATATCGCACACGAGTCAACCCACTCGGCGTCTCTCACTGTGCGGAAGACGGTTTCAGAGCTGAGTGAGCGACTTTCACAATAAACCACTCGCCCATTTATTGTACAGATCAATTGCGTATGATTGCCGAAGCGAGGAAACGGCGCAAGGACGATGCGAACAACCCATCGACCTCCAAAGAGCTTGAGCAAGTCTCGATGCTGGCCATGCTGTCGAGAGACGACGACGATGATGAGCAGCAGTCCGACGGAAGCGGTGACCAACTGACGGACGTCTCGGACGAATCCCATCTTGACGACGGCGACGTCGATGAAGACTGGGGGCAGAACGAGCCAAAACGGTCTCGCCACAGTACTGCTAAACCGCGACAGAAGAAAGCGAAGCGGACGCGAGAGACGAAGAGCCAAAAGGTCGAGGAGAAGCGGCCCCCGAAGAGGAAAGTCATTCCGTGGAGGACGGACCTTCTCGAGCGGCGCGAGATGGCCGCCAAACATCTCGCTGCCGCTCACATGCCGAACATTCTGCTCCAGGTAGTATAATCATTAACATAGCGCACATTGGCGGACACACTTTTAGAGGGAAAGAGACAAGCGTACCATCAATCGTGACAACTGGACGTCGGACGAGCTGCACGCCTTGTATCAAGGACTACTCGTGTATGTATCGAAATCATTTTATTCGCGGACCACTGGTCGATCGCAGACATGGCACTTCGCCACAATTGCTGGAACATATCCGAGTTACCCGTCTGGAGGGAAAACGTTCTGCCGGAGAGCTGGCCGATAAGATGACCGAACTTCGAGAGGTGTCAAGTGTCACATAGAAAATTCATTGGAATTGCAGTTGCTAAGCGAAAGGTACGATGCTCATCGAGACTATCGGAAGATGGACGCACTGAAAGCCGAGCCGTACGTTCGATTCCACGGACAACTGGTAAGACCCGTTCGTCCCCCGTCTTTGTCGGCGGTGTAATGGTCAGTGCTGCTCGCTGGCGCACACTGTTGCCCTGGTTCGAGTTTGGGGCTTGGTCGATGACGAGATAATTCCGAATACTGCTGTTCACGTACTGACGATCTGTGAATGATTCGAGTGCTGAGGCCATCCTCGTGGATTTTATCTTTCCAAACGATTGCGTCGCTTGCCGAGTCTTGAGACGACGACGCGTTGCAGAGAATCCGCAACTGGGCGCTTGCGCTTTGGGAAACGGTCAATGCGCGAAAGATTTCGGAACTCGCGTACGCCGTACCACTCCAGACGATCAGTGTGAGTTCGGTTGCAGCAGCAGTTCCCCCTGAAAGACTGCGTATCGCAGAAAATTTTGGACGAGCGAGTGGAAGAGGCTGACGAATCGGCGAGCGTCGTCATCACGGACAGTACGTTGTGTGGACGAGCATCCACTACCGGCTCGATGGCGCTGAACTGGAAGTCGGTCTGGCGGTTTGTGGCCGAGTGCATGGCACAGAAGGATCCGACGACCGAGCTCAATCCACTCGGTAAGAGTCGAATCGGCAGGGCTGTCGCAATCGAGCGCCACCTAGAGTGTTCCGTTGTTCTGTCGCTTCTGGATGAGATGCAGGCCGAGGCGTCCGTCTGGATGACTGCTGCTCGACGACGAATCTTGCGTGGCCATTACGCCCACATTCAGCAGGGTGTCTTCGATGATTTCGTCCCCGCGGGAGAGATGTTCTTGGTTTGCGCTGCTCCCGACGCGAACAACGAAATTGTACTCTCTCTCTTCAGACTGACGATGGCGACATCAAACCCGAGGCGCTGGTCGGCAACGCGCTCGATCCTTTGCTGCTGGACGCAGAGAATGACGTAGACATGTGGCTGGCGGAAAATGCACCGCCTGACCTGATTAAAATGCTGAACTCTGCGCATATGGACGTAAGTCTACGTCTGTTCCGCCAGAGAACTCCGCCTAGAATGAACTGTCGTTGATCGATCTGCACACGATGGACGCTCAGACGCTGCGCGATCGCTACAAGGAATCTACGCTCACGATTCGTACGTGCCACGTATGCCTTTTGTGGTGATACCGTTTTCCAGGCGATCTCGTTACGGCGAACGAACGCCGGAACTTGGACAAGAATGTTGCCGCTCGAGTTGAACGACCACTTACGGCAAAGGAGGCCGAATTGCGCAACAAGTTCTTTCAGCAGGCAAAGGTATGTACGGATAACGCTTGAACGGTTGAGACTAGAGAGCATTCAGTTGGCCGGCATTGACAGCACGTCTGGAACGGCCGGGAAGGTGCTGGAGAACTTCTTCCATCAAACTCACATCCGCCGCTCGAATGCGGAGGTTGTGCGAAGCTGTATCATCGGGTCCTCGACCGACGACACGCCGGCCGTCGTCGATGGTGGACCGCAAATCTCGAACCAGGTAACCACAACCAACCGTCGATCGATTTGAATCGCCGGACATTTGCTCTCACAGTCGGTCGGATCGTTCCTGAAGAACGTGATCCGTACGAAAATGGGGAAGCAGACGACGGGTCGACGACTCAAGGGTACGAAGACGGGGCCAGCTTCCTCCCAACCGCAATGAGCGGCCGCGTTGTGATGGATCTCCCTCTCTCTCTGGGATGTACCCGTGTCATTGTGGTTGAGTCGAGCAATACAGATGTGTGCGTGCATGGCACACGATGAAGATGAGGATTACTTATTAGAGAGAGGTGAATTGACAGTGATCTGCGGCGAGGCAGCATGCAGACTAGACGGACTTGGAGAGTTTCAGCAGATCCGGTCCGAACTCGGCGTAGACCTGGTCGAGAATGACGCCGAGCCCGAGCCACATCTCTTTCGCGACCTGGAATTGAGAGTGGTTGTTGTGGGAAACAGACGAGAGGCGGCTCAGATCGCACGTGGATGAGCCAGTGCGGACGCATCTGGAACGCGAACCAGGCTGAAATGAGCGGCGTTGTCGTCATCTCATTCAAACGGCTCGGGCCGTCTAGACCAACTTGACATGTCGGGCGGCAGTTCGACCACGTACACGTACTTGACCTTTGCGTGCTTCTTCACCCAATCGGTCGCACCGCCCGTAGCCGCTCCTATGCGTTCGATGGCGATGCGATCGTTGCACGTTAACCGGTTGCGTCCGCAAACATACCGAGCATGTCGGCCGCCGTGCCGATCTTGTACTCGGTCTCGCGATACGAGTGGATGGCGCGCACGGATCGCTCGGCCAGCCGTCGCAGGTCGGCAATGTCCTCGGGGTAGACGTTCTTACGGTGGTTGTAGGGCAGAATGAAGAGCTGGCCGTGCGTGTGCATCGAGAGCATTGCGTGCAGTCGTCCGTGCAGCTCCTTCGACATGACCATGTTGCGCAGGGCCCTAGGTCAAAGGATGGGGGTGGGGGATCTTCTGCAGGGTGACTGCCACGAAGGGGAGAAGAACGCACTGTGACTCGGGCTCGCTGAACGGGTACGGGCCCTGGAACTCGTCCGAGCAGGGATTGTTGAACGGGTAGTTGGTTTGCTGCATTGCACATTCTGAACGACGAGTCGGTCACACACCCACCTTGAAGGCGAAGTCGTAGTTTCGATTCAGGTCGACGCCTGCAAACAAGTTCTATGATCATGACAGCGACGACGAATGGTGTACGTGCACTTGCAACGACTACCTTTGCAGCACTTGCCCTTGTGCGGTCCATTCCATCCGGTACAGTTCTCGGACGCTCGATTCTTGCGCCATTGGCGGATCTGTTTCGACGGGATGTATGACGGATCCGTGCGCTCGCAGACATACGCCTCCCTCCATCTCACTTACTTACCATGCTGACTTTCGAGGTTCGCGAGAAGACGAAGCCGTCCGGGTTGAGGACTGGAAACACGTAGATGTCCATCTCATCCAGCCACTTTGTGATCTTCGGCACCTGGCCATAGCCCTCGACCAACTGTAACAACGCGTGTCGTCGCTACCACCACCACCGCCACGTTCACTCAGTTCTTGTCGCCAAGAGAAAGAAACAGAGCGGCGGCGGTCGAGTCGCACCTCCTCCCCCCACCTTCTGGATGAAGTAGACGGCGACATGGAAGGCGGGCCATTCGCGTGCGTGATTGCCGCCATCCAGCCAGGCCGCCGGGCGTGCAGCCACATCGCTCGCATTCAGACGGCGACGCGCGGCTAGCTGCAAGGCGAAAGTCGCTGTGTGTAAAGAGGAAGAGGAAAAGATGGCGAGCGTTTTTGCAACATTCTGCGACATGGACGAACGCAACAGCAGCAGAAGCAGCACGCGCACCTTGACGCCGAGCAGGGGACGACCTTCGTGCGAGTGGCCGATCGTTCGCAGCTGGGCGATGTGCGGATTCAGACGAACCGTCTCGTGGAGGAACGCCTCGAACTCGGGAAGATCCTGGTAGGCGCTCAGGTCGAAGAACGGAGCCACGCCCGCATCGCTGCCTCTGCTGTACTGACGACAGTCGGAACGCGCGCGTCTCCTCACGATCACTTACGGTGCTGCGGAAAGGAAGAGGAGGAGGAGGCCGAGCAGAGGAAGAGGAGCGCCCCCGCCACTGTAGATCATGGCGGCGGCGGCGGCGACGGCGACGGCGACGGCAGACTAATGAAAGTGGACTAGTTGTTGTTGCTGCACAGGATGAAGAGAAGGAGGAGGAGGAACGAGTAGCAGGGAGACGGATATCCAGACGAGGGGGGAATGCAGAGACGGGGAGAGTAGCAGAGAGGGCGCGCGCGCAACAAGTGAAAGTGATGAAGAGGAGGGCGAAGGTGACGACAACAAACCACCTATAGACGACGACGATGTAGTCGAGGAGGGCGGAGAAAGAGGAGGAGGAGGAGGGACGAGGACGAAAACGGCACTTTCAGAAACACGCCCACACAAAGATGGCGGCGCTACACACTTGTGCGATGCGTACAGCCGTCCGTGGACAAGAAGAGGGAAGGAAGGAGCGCACGTTGTTCCTCCCGACTGTTCGCAATATTGCTGCAATTAGATTGCTGCCGCCCACTTTACACGACACCTGCATGCAGACGAGAACGCAATCTCTGCTCTTGGATCAATCTTTTCTGAGATACATTTCTGCCGGGTTCCGACTGTTAGCAGAGGGGAGAGAGAGAGAAGGAGCAGCTGCTGCTGCACGTATCTGTCTGTCTGTGTACGTGTGCTTCCTGTTCTTGCAAGACGATCGTAGATGTTCGATACCGCGCGCTCGACTGGAGTGTGGTGTGTGATAGTAGATTGGCGATCCTTATACGGAAATGGGTGTGACTCTCTCTCTTTCTCTGTCCACTTTCTCTTATATCATAGTCGTCGTCGTCGTCGTCGTCCAGCTTGGTCTTCTTCTTCGTCTGGTCGTGTCTGTGCCGGTCTGTCGAATAACACTTGCCCCTTTGGCTCGTTTGGTCGTCGTGCATTCGTAGTCATTGTGACTGGCTGACTGGCTGCTTCTGCTCTGTGTCTTCTCTTCTTCTTCTCCTTGTTCCCAGTTTCTTAAGAGGCGTGTGCACGTTGGGGAACAATACACTTCTTCACTCCTCTTTCAGTTTCTCGACTGACTGTGCAAGGCGAGAGGCCCTTGACGGTAAAAACTGGGGCGGAACATAAGAAGGAGAAGAAGTATCTGTTTCTGTGTGTATGTGTGTGTGTGCTGGGAGACATACTCGCGCTAATTTCTCGATATAGTGTATGGTCCGGGTCGCGGCATAAACACATCGTAGCATCATCGTCGTCGTCAATATCATGTGAAATCATCTCATCTCTCTCTCTCTCGTCAGCATACTCATTCTCGGAATTGCATGTGCCGGAAATCAAAGGCGCGAAAAGGACGGTGCGGTCTGTGTGTTAACAAGGCAAACAAGGCTGTCAGTCAGTCAGTGTCTCTGTCTCTTCCCCCTCTGTGGAAGTCTCTTTGAACCTGGGCGTCGACGACAACACATTCGCTCGAAGTGGTTGCAGTGGTTTTTCTTGCTTTGAGACGTTGCTTTCCCGTTGACCGGTCGTGGCGGCGAGCTGTCGAGTTCGTCTGCAATAGCGGCACATTCGAAAGACGGATCGCACGGCACACAGACGACGACAGCGGCACGACGAGTGGGTCGATGTGGTTCAGTCTTCATTTCTTCTCGCTCTCGCGCATCATGATGATCTTTTTGCTCTGCTCTCTTTCTGACGGGGCTATCTTCTGTGGTGCGAGTGTTGCGGATTCCGATCGGTGTGATATTATCTGCGGTTGTAACTTTCTTCTCTGTCTGGCGCAGGTTGCACGCACGCACGCACGCGAGTACTCGTCTCTGAAGGGGACCTTCTGTTCTTCTCCTTCTCTGCCGATCTCTCGGGGAGGTGAGTGATCGGGATAGGCTGCTGTTCTGCGTCTTCTCTCCCTCCTCCCTCCTCTTTCTTCGTACTCCCCCCTCCCGTTCGGTAAAGCATCTGTCATCATCATCATCGTTCTCCGTCTCCCCTTTTGTCGTCTGCTTACGTGGTAGGTAGGTGTGTGCGTGAGTGAAGAACTCCTCTTCTTGTCTTCGTCCTGCTCCCCCGTGTCTTCGTCTGTCTGTGTTTACGCCTCTCTTTCTCTCCTTTGTAATCTGCGAAATGCTGTGTTGCTTCTCTGTCTGCACGGCTACTTGTAGTGCGTGGTGGTGTTGTGCTGTCCTGCGAAATGCATGCTCCTCGCTCTCGGTCGGTCGTGTCGAAGAGAATAAAATCACCTGGGTGAGTGGTGGTGTTGTTGTGCTCGAGTGGAGGCAGACCCACTGCTAGGGCTACGGGTAGGAATAAAATATCGTCATCATCATCATATTGATAGAAGTCTCTCTCTCGCGGCGGCTGCTTTGGTGTGAGTGGTCTGTCTCTGTGACAAGCGGGACGGGAGAGCGACGAGGACGCAAGGAGCGCGCATGCGCGCGCGCGGAATGTTACGGGCTGTTGTATCATCTGTCTCTCCTTTCTCTTTTCTACTATATAGCATATTCGTGTCTGTCTTACTCGTGCAACTGGGGATCATCATCATCATCATCATTATCATCATCGCTCTGTTTTGCTGCTGCTCCCCTTTGTGCGTCTCTCCGAGGTGGTGTCGACGGTTGTGTGCTTCTGTTTTTGTGCGCGATGCTGTTGCAGTATTTTGTCTCCCTCTCTTCCATTTACAAAGCCCTCTCCTCTAATTACAGAGTAACCAACTCTTTCTCTCTGTCTGTGCCGGGTGGTCGTGCAGGTCGTGTGGGTGCAGTTCTTCTTCGTTTCTCAGCGTTCGATGGGAAATACTGTGCGCGTCTCTCTCTCTCCCTCCGTCAGATGTGCTGCGCTAGTAGGATTCACTCCTGTCTGTGCCGTAAAATTCGTCCGTCCTGTGGTTGCAGATCTCTCGTCACCAGCTCTCCTCATGATCATCACACCATGAGTCGAATGCGGAGGAAGAGGAGGAGGAGGGGGAGGAGTGCGGTGTGTGTGTGTGTGTGTCTTAAATAGTGTTTCTTCACGCTCGTCGTGTCTGCAATATGCTGATGGGTCTTGCGATTGCCGTAGTAGGATTTGTGTGACTCTGGGAAGAAGGGGTGGAGGAGGAGGAGTGTTGTTCCGTCTCTGCACGATGGACAAGCACACACGACACGAGCACAACGGCTGGACAACGGGCGTGCTCGCGAACCGTCTCGGAATTAGTTGGCGATCGCAGCCGCGGCTCCGTTCTTCTCGGCGGAGGACGGTTCCTCGAGCCAGATGCGGGCCAACGCCTTGCACATGCGCAACTCCTCCTCCCTGAATCATACGCTCATTCTCCTTCCACGCGTCTATGCTCACGTCTGTTTCCCGACTCCGGTGCTGGGCGGAGAGTCGAGCGAGTCGCTCGAGTTCGAGTCCGTCGACGCGGACGCACTTCCCGCCGATCCCAGCGAGACGGCCGACGACCAGACTGCTAAAGAGCACGCATTCAACGAGGGGCGCGGGGCCGATGAAAGAAACCGTTGGTGGAGAAGGCGCCGCCGTACGTGCTGCTATTGTTGTTGTTGTTGTTGTTGTTGCTTCCGCTGCTGCTGCTGCTGCTGCCGTTTCCACCCTGGACGACGGAGAAGAGATCGGTTCCGAAGCGAGACGCCTGTTGCTGCTGCTGCTGTTGTTGTTGCAGCTGATATACGGCAGCCATGTAGTTGGATGCCACTGAAAAGGGGTGGAATTGAGTGAGAACGAGGGAGGGAGGGCACGAACTCGTCTCGTCGGCGTACTGCTGCTGCTGCTGGTAGACCGACCATCCGCCGGGCGGCCAGTCGTTCGACGTGGCCTGGGACGAGACTCCGGACGAGGAGGACGAGGACAGGCCAAAGAGGGCAGCCGTCGTGGTCGGACTGTTGCCCCGCTCGCCTGTCGGACTGGCCTGCTGCTGCTGCTGCTGCTGTTGCTGTTGCTGAGGATGGAGTCCGGCTGCGAGTGCGGCTCCTAGTCCTCCTCCACCGGCACGATGGTGATAGGTGAGCGTGGCTTGGAGCTGCAGCAACGAGCTCAGATCGGACGCCGTCGCCGTCGTCCCTCCATTGCCGTTGTTGGCAACGGGTCGCGGATACTCGAAGCCGGCAGTCGAGGAGTAGTCGCGGCCGCTGTCGGTCGTGGTGCTGAGCGAGAGCACTTGTCGGCCGCTCATCGTCGTCGTGCTCCACTCGCCGGCGTTCGGCGCCGCGCTCATCTGGTTCGGCGACGCGTTGTTCGCGGTCTGCTCGCCCCGCTGGACCGCCACCTGCGCCGCGTAGTCGGCCAGTCCCGCGGTGGGATCCGTGCACGGCATGTTGCCGGTTCGCTGCAACGACACCAACCCTCTCATCAGCTGTCCGTATGCGCGGCGGCGTCTTTGTTCCTTACTTGATAGATGTGCTGCTCGATCTCGCGTCGTGCGGCGGCCACATTCGCCGGCAGTCCGGTCACTTCAAAGATGGGCTCGCGCTCGCGCGACGGCGTGATGATGTACGTGTGCGTGTCCTGCATTCATCGTCGCCCGTTGTTTACCACCACCCATCTGCTGCACCTGCTGGATTCGCTTGATGGTCGCTCCCTTGGGGCCGACCACAAGTCCGACCACTCGGAGTGGAACGCGCACGTAGGCCGTCACGTGACCCGGAGCCGGAGCGCCGCCTGAGTGACATCACGGTCAGCATGTGGTGCGGACGACGCAAATCGACACCGTACCCTGCGAGTGTCGTCGACTGGCCCGGATCTGGGTGAAGTGCTCGGCGGCGCATTCGATCTCGCGTTTCGCCTCCATCACGTCCTCGAGTTTGCCGGTCACCACGAAGACGGGCTCCTCGCCGCGGACCGGCGTCTTGATGTAGGTGTTCGTCTTTGCGCGCAAGGCCTTGATCTTGCAGCCTGCAACGTGTACACTTGCTTGCTTGCTTCAACTGTCAAAGCCGATCTCCGTCATTGCATCCATCCCATTCTCTCGTGAATGCACCACCCTCTTCCCATTCATGCGTCTCACGACCTCCCCTCTCAGAGTTGTTGAGAAACGGAGACGACTCGCCCGCCCGCTCGTAAGCTCATCGTGACCATGATGGGTGGTAATTGCAGGGAGAGTGGGGGGGCTGAATTCCATCTTCGGCTGCTGCACATTCCATCTGCCTTGCTTCCTTCCTTCCGTGGGGGGGATGTGCGGAAGTATATGCAGCTGCAGCAGCAGCAGCAGGCGGAAGTGTAACCTCGATATATGTTGGTGTCTGCTCATCTCTACTGGCAATTGTCGTCGTCGTCGTTCCCTGTCCTGCATGGTGTGTGTGAATTCCACTCGGTTGTGTTGCTGCGCGCGTCCGCTGCACCTGTCTCTCTTCCCCCCTCCCTGAATTGGATGGTGGTAGTGGTGGAGGTCGGAGCGATTATCCTATCGAGGCACGCTACACTGGAGACACTGCTGCTGCTGTTGTTGTTGCTGTTGCCAATTGGCGGTCTCTCCCTCTCTTTCTCTCTACCATACCACTGCACATCTCTCTGCCCAGTGCCCGTCTCTCCCTCTCTCTGGAACAAAGAGCGGACAGTACCAATTTGGATGGACAGAGTGGGAGAGTGGTGTTGTGGTTGTTCCCTGAATGAATGGGACGCAGACATCCACCACAGCACCTGCTCGTCAGTATCCATGGCAGGAAGAGATGGGGGAGCCACTTGCTCGTCTTCTTCGTCTCTTCTCAGTGTGTGTGCGCTGGAGTCGGGTTACCCTCCTCACTCAGCTCCGTCTCTCTCCCTCCCTCTCTCTTTCAATGTCCGGACGAGCAACAGCACGCAACCCCCTCTCTGTGTGCCTAACATACACACAGTATGGGGTGGTGGTGGTGGGAGAGAGACCGCCACGACCGCCTTGCCGCTGCTGCTGCCATGTGCTGGCCTTCGCTACTGCTGCTATTTCCGACGGAGAAAGGGAGGACGCACAATGAGGGGAGGGGGAGAGAGTGGCTAACACGGATTCGCCGCAGGATATCGGAGAGTGTTTGGTCAGAGTATTCCCTCGCTCTCTGCAGTAAGTAACCGTCTTATGCGCGCACGCTAAGCCGGGAGAGCGAGACGGAGATTTACGAGAGCACCCCAAGAGGAAGAGAGAGACGAACCCCCGCTGCTGCTGCATATGATCATCCCACGCTGCTTTGAGACCCTGTCTGCAGTCTGCAACCTTCCATCATCGTCATCACGGCCTTGCCATTGCGGGCGGAACTCGAGTGCGGCCATCTGCCTCGGTCAGACGAGTCTCTCCCTCGCTGCAAACAGCTGCCAGATGCTGCTGCTCGTGTCGGCCGGGTCGAGGTCGTCGTCGTCGTCAAGAGAGAGAGAGAGAGATGGGGATTCTAATTCTCACACACGCAGAGAGCCGCCTGTGTAGGTGCAGCTGCCGCGGTTGGTTCCCATCCCGTCTCCCCCACCTGACCCGACGACACTGCCGCTGCGCATACAGAGCAGGAAGGGAGAAGAAGGAATGGGAAGAAAGGATACGGGGTAGCACAGCGTGAGATCGGCCGAGAACAGCTGCTCCCCGGGGAAAACAACGAGGATGTAGGAGAACAAGAGCCACAAAAGCACACTCAGTCTCGAATGGCCTGCTGCTGGTCCTGTTGCTATTGCTGCTGCCCCGCCACTAGAGAGACGAACATTAATCAGAGCCAGAGAGAGAGAGAGCGGGAGCGAGAGACGGACCACTGCATCGAGACGCTGTAGCCGGAGGGACTAATAGATTCTCCCCCGTCTCTCTCGCCCATCTGTCTCCCCATGGACCTCTTCCCGTCTGCCCTCATTCGAATTCCCCCTCCCCTTCCATTTCATTTCCCGGTGCAGTTTCACAGAGTGCTTGCCCTTTTGGGCGGCGATCTCCTGCTGCGAGAGGTGCGTGAGCGGTGCTGGGAGAGTTAGAAACTCGTCGTCGTCGTCGTCCTCGTCATCATCATCAGCACCCGTCCGTAGTGTGCGAGAGGGGAGAGGGGGGGGGAGAAGGAGGACGGTCTCCCGCGGTGTGTTGCTGCTTGCGGGAATGCACTCTCTGCGTGCATGAGTGCGCCTCCTAATCGGCACTGATCGCTGTGGGAGAGGAGCGGGAAGAGTGAGAGAAGAGTGACAGCGAGTGCGTGCGCATCCCACACCCGTTCACACGCGCGTCGTCATGATGAACGAGCTGTCTCTCGCGGGCAGCAGAGCGACAGGCTCCATCCATCTCCCATAATGGGCACCTCTCTCTGCCGGCCAACGTTGTGCTCCCGGTCAGTGACGTCGCTGTTATTATGGTTGCCGCTGTTGCTGCTGTTGGACGACAACACACCGCGAGTCGAGGGCCGGCTAGTCTCGCGCTCCCCCCTTTGTGGGCGGGCAAACAGACGCGGACCAGCCGGGCGGGTGTCCATTTCATGTGGCGGGCATCTTCTTGTCTTGCTGCTGCTGGCAACAGAGAGAGAGAGAGAACCGGGCGACCAGTGGGCACAGCAAGCGAGCGAGAGACTGCTCTGCGTGCGCGTTCACACAGCTTCCTTGCCCTCCTCAAATTATCGACAGCCACACAGCCAGCGAGAGAGAGAGAGAGAGAGACAGAGACAAGAGGTTGCTGCCCCAAATCGAGACGCGCTGCTCGTCGTGGTCGTGCTCTCATCGACCCACTGCCCAGCACTACCACAGGCAGCAAGCAGACTAGAGAGGGAGAAGAAGACCACCCGTACTGCTGTGCACAGTGCGCGCACCAAATTACGAGAGCGAGAGAGGGAGACGCGTGCGCATTGTCGGCAACACAGAGCAGAGAGCGAACGAGGCTGCGAGAGCAGCCAGAAAGAAGCAGCACGCACATCCAAGGCCATCCCCGTCCCTGTCACAACAACCGCTCCCTTTCCCTCCAGAGACCGTGCCGCTGCTGCTGTTGCGCCGCCGCCACCGCCGCTCCCTCTCGCGTCGACTACAGCAAGTCTGTTTGCTGTTATTGTTGTTGTTCTATGACACCGGGTCGAGACGGGAAGGAAGGGAAGGGGAGAAATGTGATCGTCCCTCTTCTTCTTCTTCTTCTTCCTGCACACACATCCCCCCGCACACACTGAAAAGTCGAGCTGACTGACTGACACACCACACCTCCGCCTTCCACCCACACACCCTCTGCTACTGCCGGAAAACAGCGCGAGCGCGCACGCGCTCGCTGACTGTCAACCGATACTGTCTGTTTGCATGTCGCGAGACGGACCCGTCGCCGTCCCTTGTTCTCTCTCTCCTCTCGACCACATTTGCGCGCGCTCCCCTCGAGTCTGCTGCCTTTCTTCTTCCTCCTCCTCTGTTGGCCGACGGCCATCTGTGGACAGACGACGAGCACACTCCAAAGGGAGGCGACTGCCGCCGCAGAAGAGGGATGATGATGGTGCGACGGCGGCAGCGGGTCTGTGACACAACAACAATCGGCCGCCGCCGCCGCCGAAGCAGCCATGAGCGCAGTGGTCTGGAATGGAAAGAGAGAAGATCCTTCTCTCTTCCTCCCCAGAGGAAGACTCTGCACGCGCATCTCCCTCTCTGTCTCCCAAATGGAGCGGATGGACGAACGAACAACTGCTGGCTGCTCATCTCCTCGTCCCTGGATATATGGAGCGCATTCCATCTTAAAGACTACTGCACGAGGTCTCCCGCTGGGATCCCAGCCCGGCCGTAGTGCGCAAGCCAATGAAAGGGAGGAGAGAGATGCAAGATTGCGCACGCACAGCCCCCACTCTCCCGTTGTTTACGTGTTACGCAGGAGACGAGCGTGCGCATTCAAATGACAGTGCCTGTCTCTGCCCGTCCACTCCACCCCCGCCCGTTCACAAAGACTCATCAATCGACAAGAGCTAGTCGCACACAGTCTCTCTCTCTCTCGCCCTCTCTCCCAGCAGGCAGCACCTGTCGGGCGAGTGTGACCAGGAATTAGGGGGACTGTGAATGGTGGAACAATAATTGCGGGTACTCGGAGTGCCACCCTGACATGGTGGTGCAGAGAGGGGGTGGGGGAGGCAGGGATCAGCGCGTCTAATCGACTTGTCAGCTCACTCGCCCCCCGGTCGAAGCCGAGAAGAATGGACGACCGGCGAGGGATTGGGCAGTCTCTGTCCGTCTCGCACTGGGTCAACGGCCCCTCTAGAAAAGTGGTCAGTCTTCCTCCCCTCCCCTTTCCCTTCTCTGTGTGTGTGTCGACCTCGTCTTCTTCTTCTCGTGATTACCCTGCGCAGCACTGTTCCCTCCCTCCCTTCCTCTCTTGCCTTGGCGGGATGGCGAGGGGAGGCGAAAATTAGCCCGCCCCTGCATGCTGCCATAAATCGGAGAGAGGAGGCGGGCGATGGTCGTGGCCAGTGCACAGAGAGAGGACGCCGAAATTGGCCGCACCAGCAGCGCAGTGGTCAGCACGAACCATGCACTCGCCTCGTCTGTTTGGACAGAGGATGACTGTGTATGTATGTATGTATGGAGCGCGGGCCATAAACGAGTCACACACACACACTCGGTCCACTCGCAGCCGACAAACGCAGAGGGAGGGAGCGAGAGAGCGACTCTCCTTTCCCGCGCGCATAGGGACGGAGCGGCCGCACCCAAACAGTCTCGTAAAGGAGGAGAGAAGGGACGCACCTTGTCGTCCGACGATCTCGGCGACGTGCTCGCTGGACGGCACCTCGACGGGCTGCGTCACGTTGCGACCGCCCAGTGCCCGCAGCGTCGATGAGTAGCCTACAACGGGAGGAGAAGTTATATGGCTGCTGTTGCCCCTCGACCGCGCTCTGCATTATTCACCCGCCGACTACGCCGAGCACAAGACAGCGCGGCAGCCCAACCAACCCACATTTCCTTCCGTCTCCTCAACTGCATGACATGTGATTACTGCGGCAGTCAAACAGCCTTGAATGCTAAATCACTCCTCACAGACGAGCGAGCAAGCGAGTGAGTGAGTGAGTGCGTGTTTGCCTCTCCCCGTCACTCCTCAGGCCGACAAGAGTAATATATACGGAATGGGAGTGAGATGTGACGGTAGTGCTCACCGTTAAGCGAGTTGATGTCGTCGCCGAACTCGGTCGGAGACGCGGACGATAGGCCGGCCGCACCGCAGCCGTCCTCCGGACCACTCTGAATCCGACGAATATGCGGACGTCGAAGAGGAAGCGAGGTCTTACCTCATAGAACCAGGCGCCCGGTCCCTGGTGCGGCGGCGTCGTGGATCCGCTCGTGGTCTCGGTGGCGTTGCTTTGGAGGAATGCATGCTGCTGCTGCTGCTGTTGTTGTTGTTGCTGGTGATAGGACACCATATCGGCGAGTGCACTCATGAGCGGCGGCTGTTGCAGTTGATGACTGACCAGCACGGAGTCTCGCATCGTCCTTCTTCACCTCTTCTCAGTCTCTCGATCAGATCGATCAGGCCGCCCGACTGGCCCGACTGTCACCGATCCGCCGCCGACGCCGGTGGTAGTCGATAATCGAAGAAAGCGGCGGTGCTGGTGGTGCTGCCGCTGCTGCTGAGATTCCTCCACAGCAAGCACAACCCTCCTGCTGGTGCCACCCGCACGCGCACGCCTCCTCTCAGTTCCTCGACGTTCCCTGGCCCTCCTCTCGACGTCGTCGTGGTCGTTCTGCAAGTAGTCTTTCAGTATTCGATAATCTGTTGCAATCAATGAGCGCGGCGCGGGCCATAAGACGGAGGAGGAGGAAGAAGACAGGAGGAGGAGGAGGAGGGAGAAAGAAGACGCGGAGCCCAGTGGTGTCTGCTCATGGTGAGGCACCAGCCGCAGCACATTCACAAATATGATTTGGCAGCAGCAGCAGCAGCAGCAGCGGCTGGCAGAGGGATGGACACACGAGAGAGAGAAGGAAGGATGGCAGCGGAGGCAGCGCACTGGCACTGGTGTGTGTGTGCACGAGGAGAAGGAGACGAGCAAAGGAGAAGGGCCGGTCCGGTGTGTGTGTGCGTGCCGCGAATAGAGAGGAGGAGGAGGAGGAAGAGGAGGAGGACGAGACGCATCACTACATGTGCAAGACAGGAAGACGGGGCGAGGCAGGCTGCTGGTAAAGGAGCAGCAGCAGCAGGAAGGTGCGAAGAGGGAATTGTTGTGTGAGGGTGGTGTGTTGGCACAGACAGGCAGACTGACTGACTGACTGACTGCAAGCTGCCAGCTGAATAGACACAGCAGCAGCAACAGCACTCTTGAAGCGCCGCGTGAAAGGGGACGGACGGAGTTGTCGAGAGGAGGTAGTGGAGGAGGAGGAGGAAATAAGAGAGATGCGAGCAATTCACATGGCAGGGGAGAGCGGCTAGGCTGTGTGTCTCTCTCTCTCCCTCTGCGAATGGCGTGGCGGGAGAGGCGGAGACGGGCAGGAGACGAGTGCGCGCACCGACTCCGCCCCCCTCCCCTCTGACCCGCGGACACTCCCGCGCGCACGCACGCACGCACGCACACTCGCTCGCAGCAGGCGAGGGCCCTACCTAGACGCTCCGTCTCTGTTTGCACCTTGAACCACATACACACACACCTACTACTACTGCTATTGCTGCAGGAAGAAAAGACGACGGCTGCACACGAGAGACAACCAGAAGGGAGTGAAGAGAGAAGAAGAAGAAGAAGACGACGACGACGACGACGCGACTAGAGCAGCAGCAGCAGCAGCAAGACGACACCTCTCAGCAGCGTCCGTCTGGTTTCGTTTGAATGCGCGCGCGCCTCCTCTTCCTGTGTGCGTGTGCGCCAGCGCACCAACAACGAACGAATGTGTGCGTGTGTGCTCACCCAATCATCACATGACGAGAGACGGAAGGCAAGAAGATGATAGATACAGAGAGAAGGGTATCTCTCACTTCCCGTTCACCCCCCCCCCCCCCTCTTTCTTCTATCGCTCACATCGCCCCTGATAGTCTCCGCTCGTTCAAGGGAGAAAGAGAGAGACTGGCGGCTGAAATAGCGGCCGTACGGTGCGTGCGTGCGTGCGAGAAGAAAGAGGAGGACGGACATTTACATAATTGGAGGGGTTTGCGACCGGGGCTGCGCTGCCTCTCGTAAAGCGAGACACGACGAGCAGACAGGACATTGCCGCCGCCGCCGAGAGAGCAGCTTGTAAACAGACGGAGAGCGAGTGCTGACGGAATCGAGTCGCGCTCCCCATAATTGGACACTACTCGCTCTCTGCGCGCAACGAGGTTGCTCACTCGCTCTCTCTTTCTCTCGCCTGTCTGTGTGCACAGTTCTCTCCGCGCCACCCATCGAGAGACGACAATTTTAGCGCGCAGGCGGCTGTGTGTGTGTCTGCGGCGACCCATCCATCCCGTGTGCAGTGTGGCTGCGCATGAGCGCCCAAGCAGCGCGGACCACTGCTCGCACGCTCGCACGCACGCACGCGCGCGCACACGCACTGGACAACGACAACATGACGAAGGGGATGGACGGCAACCCGAAACGAACGACAACGACGACGACGACCACCACCGCCACCACCACGACGGACGCCGCCCATTGCACATGAACACAAATCAGCGAATCTCTTCTCTCTCTCTCGTTTCCCCCTCACTCGTGCGCTCTCTTCATCGGTTCTTAAGACGCCCACTTTCTCTTGAGCACATGCTCTGCGTTCCCTACTCCCTCTTCTCAGTCTGGAGATGGGGGAACAGAGGATGGTGGGAGACACACACTCGCCTGCAGTGGTCCTGCTGCTTGCCGGCTGCGGCGGTGGCGGCTGCTGCTGCTACTACTCTGGTTGCGTCACCGCAGAAGGGAGAGGAGAAGGGATGTGCGAGAAAGGAGGCGGGCAAGGAGGGGGGAGGGGGGCGAATCGAATGGCCGTCCTCCTCCGCCCATCGCTGCTCTGCTTCTCCTTCACTGCCTTCTGCAGGACCACCACCAGTACCAGCAGCAACAGCGGCGGCGGCAGCAGCAGCAGCAGGGGCGGGGGTAAACTGTTATTGCGAGAGAGGAACTTCTCTTTGAAATGAGCAGCCGGGTGGGAAAACTGCGCGTGCACAAACCAACCGACCGACCGACCGACCGACCGAGAGCATGTCACCCACGCGCGCACACGCGCGTCAATATTAGATTTGGAGGGAGGCAGGCACGACGAGGAGGGCATCCTGGACCGGGCAGCGCACAAATTGAAAGGAGAAGGAGAGGAGAGAGAGAGACGCACACAACAAGCCACACTGGAGGAGGGAAGAATAAGACGGGGGCTGGATGAGGGAAGAAGGATCAAGGAGGAGCAGGACACGGCGGTCTGGAAAACAACAGAGAGCAGGGAGGGAAGGGGCCTGGGAGAGGGGGGAGGGGACCTACCGGACGGCCGGCCCCTCGCACTAGTCCTGGGACCCTCCTCCTCCTCTCGCTCTGGCTCCCCCCTCGGGCGGTCGCACCCCCCTCCTTCCCCTCTCCCCACACGGTCGTTTCGAATTTCAGACCCGTGGCCCCGTCTGCCCAGCACCAAGAGGAAGCGGCCGAGGGAAAAGCGAACACCGGGCTCGCGGAATGCGTAAACTCACCGACTGCGAGCGCTGCTTCCGTCCCGACTGGTCGCCTCCAATCTAAGAGGGAGAGAGAGACAAGACGTGTGCTCCTCTCTCCTCGCGCGCTATTGGAAAAGCGTCGCTGCTGCTGCTAGGCGGCGTGCGCGCGCCCGTCAAATGTGAGAGAGAGGAAGACGAATGGCGTGAATCGAGGGGGGATGAGCGTCTGGGGAGCGCTTCTCCCTCCCTCCCTCTCTCCCTCCGTCCGCCCGTCTGTCCGTCCGTCTGTTTCGCAGTGCACAAGTGGTCTCTCGCTCTCTTCCAATCCCAGCAAGCAACACACCTCCTTCTCCTCCTCCTCTGCTGAGCAGCGGGAGGAGACTAGTGAGCGAGAGAGAGAGAGACGAGTATGGGAGAGGATGCTCGAAAGGGGAGAGAGACTGCAGCCGCAGCAGCATCCCGTCGTCCGCTCTCGGTCGGTCGGTCGTGCGCTGTTTGCTCGTTGGCTCGTCGCCTCCCTCCTCGTCTCTCTCGCTCTCTCCCGCTCTCGCTCCGCCCGCCATCTCGCATGCGAGTGTGGGGAGGGTGACCCTCGTCGTCGTTCCACTGTGTCTCCTCTTCCTCCCTTCTCCATGCGATGATCACGACCAAACATGGCCGTCCCTGCTCACTCTACAAACACACGCACGAGCTGGAGACAGACAGACAGAGAGAGAGACGGGACCTGAGAAGAGCAGCTGATCGGAGGGTGGGGTGGGCGCGTCTAACTCGGTTGATAAACACCCGAAAACGGCACACGTTCACCATCCTTTATATGCGCCGCCACGCTCATGCTACTACTGCTCATCTCGCTGAATCGGCAACACCGTCAACAGTGAACTATGAGCGGATCAAGGGAGGGTTAGAGGTGAAGTGAATTCATAGATACACAGCCGGGCGAGCAACCCGACGAGAGCGCCCTAATGACAGGTTGCCATGTAAAGTTCGACACCACCACCACCGCCGCCGCCGCCGCCGTCACCCTACCAGCAGCTACGTCTGCGCTCGCGCGCCATCGGTGACGGCGGAGAGGGAAGGGAGGCGGCCTTGCGGTGGTGGTGGTGGTGGTGGTGGAGAGTCGCCACCACTACTGACGACGACGACGACGGCGACGACGACGGCCAAGAAGACATCGCCAAGGTCGACGAGCAGAAAAGGAGCACGCGCGTGCGCGCGCGCGAAAAGAAAGAGAGGGAGCGAGAAGAGCAGCAACAGCACGGGTTCGAAACCTGTTTACAGACATCGAACCGAACACGGCCACTCAGGAGAAAGAGCGAGATGCCGACCGGAGGGAGTGACAAACTTTACGGCCACACACACAGAGCACAACGACAGCGCTGCGGCTCGCTCCGTCATATAGACAGAGAGAGAGGGAGAGAAGAGGGAAGGGGATGAGCCGACGAAAGTACAGCTCCGCTCGCTGCGCACGCACGCACGCCTCCGCCCACTCACAGAGAGAGGGCGGTGGCGGAGAGAGTCGGAGTCGGAGTCTCTATCTCTCTGCATTGCCGCAGCAGTCGGACTGCTCGAACACAGACACTCGAATGGGGGTGTGATGATGTGGTGATGACGATGCCAGGAGACAGGGCCACCACCGTTCTCACGACTCCTTCTCGACAAGAAGCGAGAGGGGGAGGGGGGGGGCTGCTGCTGCTGCTGCTTGTGGGAGCGGCTTCTCCGTCTTCTTGTTATCCATTCTGCTCATGATCATTCGGGACTGTGAGCACAGACGAGGGGACGCGCTTGTGCGCGTGTGCGCGCGCGCGGCAATATTGACGAAGCCAACTGAAGGTGGTGGCGGTGGACGAAGGAGAGGAGGAGGAGGAGGAGGCGCACCGCCACTCGGCCGCCAGCACAACACCAACCCAACCACTCAACCCATCTCTCGCCCCGTCTCTCTCTCTCCCTCTCTCTCTCTCGCCCCGACGTGACTCGAAAACAACGAGCGGACGGACAGACACACTTCCAGCTCACTCCACACACACGCACACACACACACTCTCTGTGAATGGAAGAAGCAGACGGCGGCGGCGACGGGCGGGAGCGAGAAGGCCCTCCGCTGGGAACGAAGGAGTGCCGTGCCAGGAACAGACCAACAATGGTCACCAGCATAGTGCAGCTCTCTCTCCTCCTCCCGCCTCTTCCTCCTCCTCCTCCTGCTTCCGCACTCCGACAGCTAGCGCAGCGATGAACCTGCAGACTCAGGAGGCGGGCAGGGAGGCTACGTGCAACCCCGCAACTAGACAGGCGCATCTCCACCGCATCTTCCCAGTGGCAGCACTCAGGAAGACACTGGGAGAGGAAGAGGGGGGAGACGGGCAAAATGGAGAGAAGAGGAGAGTGCGAGACGGCATGGCGACATTGTTGTTGCTATTGTGCACGCGCTAAGATGGCAGCGCAAGCAGGGGAGGGGAAAACAGACTCATCTCTGCTGCGTGCGCATGGTCGATGGATGGACGGACGGACGGGCGGACGGACGGATGGATGGATGAATGGAGGAGAACACGCAGACACAGACGCGCGCGCACGCGCATACGCTGTCTCTCGCTCGTCGGTCTGTGTGTGTGTGTGTGCGTAGTGCTAGGGAGGGTGCGAATGTGTGAAGTGGGCGAAGAGGGGGACGACGAGGAGGACGAAGAGCACAGAGGTCAGAGGAGGAGGAGAAGGAGGAGGAGGAGAGAAGGACGTGCTGTGCGTGTGTGTGCCGCGCGGGGGCAATCAAGCTGCGCGCACCAAGAGAGAGAGACTAGCACACCACACACTGCGTCGTCCTCGTTCTGCCTTCCGTCCCGAGACTGACTGACTGCAAGCGAGCGAGAGAGCGGGCGAGCAAGCGAGCTGGACAGAAATCCCATCAGGAAGCGGCGCGCAGCAATGATCACGACGGGAACCGAGAGCGCAAAGACGGTCTGGGATCTTGCGCGCGCGCACACGCGGGGACGAAAGGGGAAGCAGCAAGCCGTCTCTCTCTCTCTTCATGATTACGCCCAGTCCCCCTTCTCCATCCTACACTGCGCACGCTCGTCGTCCGTACGCCCTAGCCGCCGTCGTCGAAATTGTAATAATTAGATGTGTCCGTGTCTCCCCCGCCTTCCAGCCGTCTCCTCTTCCACGCACACACACACGCATTCCGGTGTGTTGGTTACCCTCTACTTTAATTAAGAGAGAGAGAGGGCAGAGAGAGAGAGCAACAGCAGCAGCAGCAGGAATGTCAAATAGAGGAGACTGCGAAAGAGACGAGGCCGTTCTCTCACTAGTAGTGAGGTGCAAGCAAAAAGAGTGGAGGAGGGAGAAAAGATGAATGTTGCTGTTGCTGCGGGGTGTCGTCTCTCCTTCTGTCTCTCGGAGACATCTCAAACCGGTATCGGAAGCGATTAAAAGGGGGAAGGGGGAAACAGCAGAGAGAGAGAGAGATGATGGGCTCCGACTTTGTGTGCCTCTCTCTCTCGCCTGCAGCAAGTCCAAATGGGCATCGTTAAAGGGGGAGCAAGAGGAGAGGACACACGTTGACACATACTGCTGGCCAGCTGCTACTGACAGCGCACACACACGTCAGAAAGGGTGCGACAAGACGACGACGACGCAGGCCACACAAGACGGCGGAGAGGATGCGTCTCTCTCCCCCCTCTCGCTCTCGAAATGAAAGAGGCGACGGCGTTCGAGCAGCAGCGCGCTAGTCTCTCAATTGAGAGGACGAGAAGCCTGCAAGAGGGGGGGACGCTACAGTCAGTCATGCACACGAGAGGACGAATGTAGTTTAGTGCCCAACCAGTCCGAGCTGTGTGGTACGCAGTCGATGGATAGGTACAGATATTCGGCCCGACAGGAGAGATATGATCTTGACGAGGGGGAGAGCGAGGGCGAAAGTGGCGACGAGCGAGAGAACAGAACACCCGGCGAGGACAGACGGGTGAGAGGTAGACATACGCAATCATCATCCCATCACCTAGACAGACAGGTGTCATCTGCCCAGGGCCAGCAGCAGCATCTCGCCATTGGGTGGTGTTTGCTAGGGGAGACCGTATTAGACGAGCTGCACTCTATCCCCTTTCAGGGAATGCAGTCTTTACTCGACCAAGAAGGGGAGACGAAGAAGAAGCGAAGGACTACACATCGGGGACGGACGGACAGACGGACGCGAGGTGCGTCGTCTTCTTTGGAATGAGAAGCAGTGACACGGCTCAGTGAGTGTGCCGCCACGAAAAGAGGCGCTGAACCGTCTACTCACTAGGCAACACGCGCTCGACGCAGCCTTCCTCTTCTATCTCTCTCTCCGGTTAGGGAGAGGCGGCGGCGGTGAGGGGAGGCGCGGTTGTGTACGATCTCGTTTCCCTCTCCACTCTCACAACCTTTGTTTTGCTCGTCCTCTTCCCAATGTGTGAGTGTGTATGGCCTCTCTTTGCTTGCTGAGGAGCGAGGAAGGGCCGTGCGATGTGTGTTGGCACAGCGGGCGCGGCGATGGCGACGCGTCGTGCCAGTCAGACGGGACACCACCACCACCACCACCGCCGCCGCCAGCAGCAGCACCAGCACCAGCAGCAAACGATGCACACACGGCTGAGAAGGAGACGGACAGGGAGAGATGCGCAAAGTGGCAGCAGCAGCAAACACGCTGCCCGTTTTGTACTCACTCACACCACCCACTGCACACCCTCCCCTGAATGGCGAGCGAGGGAAGGGGCGAGCGCACGACAACAAGTCCGGGGAAAGGGGAGAGCGCCGAATAAACAGACACATCGCAGCAGCCAGAGGCCGAGCAGGGAAGCATCTAAACGGAGACGGCGGACACAACTGCTCTGCGCGGTGGCTTTGGAGAGGGGAGAGTCGTCGTCGTCGTCGTCGTCTCTCTCTCTTCCCTCTAAAGTTCCCCTCGCTCGCTTTCCTCTTCATCCTGCAGTGGGAATAAGGGGGCGAGCAGACCTCGTCAATTAGTCATCCACTGTCGACCAGGGAACCGGCGCCGCTAGCAGAAATGTACGCGCACGCCAGCACTCAGTCACTCGGGAAGAAAAAGACGAAGGAGACGCGCCCGCCAGTTCGTGAGAGAGAGGGGGAGAGACGGGGAGAGGGAAGCAATAGCGGCGAGGGAAGAAAGGCGGCAGCGGCGGCGGTGGCATCTGTTCATAACAAGAGGCGCTTCTCAATTATCGCGCCGCCATCCCCGTCGTGGTGACGCACTGCTAGTCTGTCCCGCTCTCTCGCGGGAGATGAGCGCGCGCGCGTACGCGTCGACTGACTGACTGACCGCCGTTGCTGTCTCTCTCTCTCTCTCGGTTCAACTCGATTACTGGCCGCCTCCCCCTGCTCTGAAGAGGAGGGAGGGGGGAGAGAAGGAGAGACCGCCTCCTCTGCGACTAACAGCGCGGCAGAGCAGCAACACTCCTCCGTCTTCTGATTGGCTCCTCCTCCTCTCGCCACAACCACCACCCTCTCCCCCTCTCTAACGAACAGCAAGGACGTGCGCGTGCTCCTCTTCAAGGTGCACCATAGTGCTCGCACTCCACTCGATAGTACTACTACAAGTCCGCTGCTCAGTTCTCTCGTCATGTGACTATTGCAGTGAAGTAACATCTGCACTGCAAACTCGCACACACACATATATATTGTAGTGGCTCGACGGCCTCGATCTTTCTCGCAACACGCCACTGCGGGCGACGACTATATTTCTTCGCCATTCCAGTTCATCTCGCCGGGCACATTACTCGCTACCCCGTTTGCACATTGCGCCTCAGTCACATTGCCACCCGCCCGCCCGCCTGCTAAGCACTCCATTAAGTGAGGGGACTCGCACAGACATTGCGAATGAATATGAACAAGCCAGTGAGAGGGCGGTCAAGCAGCAACAGCCGTATGCGCACCCTCTCATTTGCATAATACGTTACCAAGAAGACGAAGACACACGCGCGCGCGGCGATGACAGAGAGAAGAGCCGTCTCCTCCTCTCTCATTCGTCTCCTCCCCTCCTCCTCCCCCTTCTCTCTGTTCCCAGGCGGATTCTCCCCGCCCAGACAAAGGCTGCCGGTGGCCGCTGCTGCGGATAAAGGAGACGAAGAGGAGAGGGCGGAAGATGAGAGCGCGCTCGCAACACAGGACGAAAAGCCACAAAGAGAGAGAGGGAGAGACCCCATAAAGCTAGTAGTAGTAGTAGTAGTGCTAGTGCGGCTACTTACCCAGATGACGACCAACGATGTTCAGCTGTGCAGACTGAGCCGTCGCGTCGCGATTGTAGCCCTCTCGGTGCGTGGCTGTGTCTCGGGAGACGAAGCAAGTGTGTCTGCAAGATGGGCGCACGTCTCTGGGTCTGGAATACTAGTAGGGAGGGAGAGGCGAGCGGGCGAGCGGGCTTGTTGCGTCTCGGAATGATGGCACACGTAGACACGAGAGAATGGATGGAGAAGGGGGAGGAGGAAGAGGAGGAGGGGAGAGTCGGGTTGGAGAAGACGAAGAGGAGGAGGAGGAGGAGGGGGACGGGGAGGGACAGAAGCAGCAGCAGCAGCAGCTCCTCCCTCCCAGTCGTCGCGCGAGAGACTGCGCGCGCACACACACAGAGGGGGGAGGCAGCCGAGCAGCATGCATAATTGGCCAAGCCCGCAGGGGACCCGCACAGCACAGCCAGCACCCTCCAGAGAGGCAGAGAGGTCAATGCTAGCAGCAGCAGCACACTCGGAATAAGGAAACGGAAGGGGGGCCAAAGGGACGAAAGGGAGGGAGAGGGGGGGGAGAGAGAGACACGAGCAGTGTGTTCGCTCCACCGAGCGCGCACTCTCTCACAGCCAACGCGCGCTCACCCAGCCACCCACTCTCTTGCTACTAGCACCTCTCCTCTTCTGCACCAGAACACTCAAAGGGAGACACCACAGATGCTGCAAGAGCGAGGAGAGGGGGGCAAGGGGACTGAAAGGGACGGGGGCTTACGCACGCCGCGAATGAGATTGCTCCTCCGCACAGCACAGCCTAATATTCAAAGGGCACTGCGAGAGGGCGAGAGATGTATCAACGAGATGACGCTCTCTGGACCCCCGCCTCCGCACACATCTCTTTCCCCCTGCTCAGCCGCACAATCAGTCGGCGGGGGGTACGCAAGTCGTCGCGTGCGCGCGCGCGCGCACATGCACCACCGACGATGCTACCGTAGATGGAGGAAAGAGGCAAGCAGCGAAGATGCGACCTGTTACGAACAGCCATCGATCTTCACTCTTTTTCCGTCGTCGTCGCCGCCGCCACCGCCACAGCGACCGCAACCCAACCGCCATGAGAAAGCAATAGTCCCGCGGGGAAAAAGTGATGAGCTGGACGCGCCAATTAGGAAGTCGCTAACAAGATGCTCTCGCCCATCTACAACAGTGATTCCCCGCCTCTGCGAAACATTTCCCCCACCCACTCCATCTCTTCCTTCGCCTCCTTCTCCTCCTCCGTAACTAGCGTCTCTCTTTCCTACCCAAAAAGTGGTGTCTGACGCGTGTATCGTACACCCGCGACTGAAAGCGAGAGAGCGAGCGAGAGAGAGAAAAGGAGATGGAACAACCAGAGGCCGGCGACAACAAGGCGCTCTGTCTCTCTATTTGCAGGTGTGACTGCTACGTGATGAGACGACTTCCTGTGGACGAGCGAGGAGGGGGGAGGTGATGGTGGAGGTGAATGTGGGAATTGTGTGCGAAGAGATGGAGACGTGCACGTTCGCACACCAATCTCTCCTCCTCACCCACGAACCGGATATCCCCACGCAGATTACTCGTCTCACTCTCTCTCTCCACACCCAGAGGATAGACCTACCAATCGGGCTGCTGCTGCTGCTGCTGCTATTCGGTTCGGGTTGTTGTGGTTGCGAGGAGGAGGAGAGGGAAGCGCATCATGATGAAGGAAGGGGGTAGGGCAGTCGCTCACCGACAGGACACAAAGCGGGCAAAGAGAGGAGAGGGGAGGAGACGAGAGAGCACCAACGAAGACTCAGCCTGCCACCGCCGCCGCTGCGGCTGCTGCTGTGTCGTTGCCCCGGGCAGCAGCAGCCCACAGCCGCGACATCGAGAAGGGCAGCAGCACCAACCACGACGACATTTCTGCCGCCTCACCCACCTCTGGCTGACCGACGGACACCCATTTGCCTGAGAGAGAGAGGGAGAAAACCGAACCCTCGGAGAAGAAGAAGAAGAAGATGATGATGATCGCCGCTCGTACACTGCGACCAAACGCTGCAGAGCGGACGCGTGCGCGCGCATAAAAACAGCCACTCAAAGAAGAGAGGCTGTCTTCGTGGGAGGTTGCCTAGTGAGCTCAGCGGGAGCGAAACAATCAGTGGCCAACTCCCGCCCCCCCCCTTCTGCTAGCAGAGGGAGGCGAGGAAGACGACAATGCGGAAGAGGCGAAGACGAGCAGGAAGAAAGGGGCGACGGGAAACGAGCCGACGGCAAGAAGACGGAATAAAGCAGCAGCAGCAGCAGCAGCAGCACTACTATATGGATAAAGAGTCAGAGAGAAGGGAAGGGCGAGGAGGAAGAAGAAGAGGAGGAGGAGGAGGCGGCGGCGAAGCAGCAGCAGCAGCAGCCACCAAAGTGGAGAGAGAGAAGTGTGGAAAGTGGCGCGCGGAACGAGGAAGAGGGGGAGGAGGAGAGTGCACACTCACTCACAAGAATGCTACTTCTCGCGGCTGTGTGCGCGCGCACACGCGCGCGCCTCTTTTCGAGCGCGAGAGAGAGAGACGTATGGATCGGAAGGGACAGCGCACTTGGCGAGTCCGCTGCCGCCTGCCCGCTCCTCTCTACTCCCCCCCTACCCTCTACACGACCTTCAAACGGACGTAGACGAGCGGCCAGCGCAGAGAGTGGAGGCGGGTGCTGGTGGAAACCGTCTGCTCGTTCTTTATATGGTGGTGGTAGCGGTGGTGGTGGCTCGGTGGTGGCGGGCCGTTCGCCATCTGGCTGCCACCTGCCGCGCGCGCGCATGCACGGGGGAAAGAAATCAACACAGCAGCTAGAACGGAGGGGAAGGCGCGATTTGCGGGTGGTGCGCTGCCGCTGCTGCTTCTTCGGGCGGGAACTACTCGCTCGCACCCCGTTCCGTCCCTCCCGTCCCTCCCCCTTCTCACTCACCACATCAACACATTTCGCTCCGTCCGTCGCCGCCGCCTTCCTTCCTTCCTTCTCTCGCGCCAATCACCCACACAGAGCTGCGTGACTGCCGCGCAGCGCACACACACACACGCACACACATAACGTGCAGTTGATGGACCGTGACCACGATCGCATCAAATCGGAGAGTGAGAGAGAGAGAGACGGGAGCGGAAAGGGAGAGAAAGAGGCGGATGATGATGATGACGACGACGATGAAGATGGTGATGGTGGCCTTTGGCGATCGATGGAGACGAGTATGGGAGGTGGACGAAATTGAGAGAGAGAGAGAGAGGAAGGACAAGACCGGTCGTCTCGCCATCGCTGAATGCACCAGTAGCAGAGCAGAGCGCAACAAATCAGTCGCAAGCCTCTTTCTCCTCTCTCGCTCTCGCAAGGGGAACCGTTGGTGGTGGTGGCGGTGGTGGTGGTGTTGTGTGTGTGTGTGTGTGTGTGTAGGAGGGGACGGCCGCGCTGCCTCCCCCTTTGTATGGGTCTGTCTCCCTCGGTGTGAGTCGACACACACACACAAAGGGGAACACGGACACGAGAGAGAAGAGGGAGGGGGAGGAGGAGGAGGGAGGCCACGTCGTCGACACACTGCAAGGGAGGGAGAGAGACTAGTCAGAGCAGCAGCAGCAGCAGCAGCCGACGTCGTCGTCGTCGCCGCAATCCCGCGCCATGCAAGGCCGCGGCACGTCTGGAATGCGCGCACGCGCTCTCTCTCTCTCTCTCTCCTTCTTCCTCCCTCGCCGCCACCGCCTCGATTTGTGCCTCCTCCGTGCTGAAATCTCTTCCATCTGAAGGCAATCGAGAGAGCAGCACGGCAAACAACAACAAACTAGCTGCTAGGTGGGAGGGAACGAAAGCTAGAAATAGAGAGAGAGCGAGAGAGAGAGCGAGCGCTCGCGGTCTGGTGCTGCTGCTGCTGTCTGTAGCTCTGCTCGTCACGGACCGGCACCAAAACAAGCCCGCCTCGGCATGGCTAGCTAGCACCCTTCCAATATGGGGGCGTGCTGCACGGGCGAATATTGGCTGCAGACACCACAGCACGTCGAGACGAAGCTACTGGCCAACCGGCGACGGACGGGGGGAGGAGGAACTGCCGCCACACCACACTGACCCGCCACAGAGCGAAGCAAACAGAGCACGAGAGAGAGAGGGGAGACGGTGCGACATAAGCGCGCACAAACAACGGAGAAGGAAAGAAAGAAGGAAGATCGAATTCGAGAGACTGCCGAGAAGCGAGGAGACGACCGGTGCCTGTCGGTCATGGCCGAGTCATGTCGCGCATTCCCACCGCCGCGGGTACCGCGCGCGCGAATGAGCCGCGACAACGACAGGACAACTCGAGGGGCAGCAGAGCAGCCGATCGGAGAACGAGCCGCCGTAAAGGAGTGTTCGCTCGCTCACTCGCTCCCAGCCACCGCAGCAATAGCAGCAGCAGCAACAGCAGCAGTCTTCTCTCCTGCACTCGGGCGCGTACGCGTGCGCGTTCCAGTGCGGCTGAGCCGCACGACCACGACCCCTTTACAACTTTCCACTCTCTTTCTCCCTCCCCCCGCCCTCAAGCCGAAAATGAGCGTGCACGGACGAGGAGAGGTTCCTGATGAGTTGCTGCACCAGACAACGCTGCACGAACGGCTTCGTCTCTCTCGCTCTCTACGTGATGATCTGAGGCAAAAGAGAGGAAAGAGGAGAGGAAGGAAAGAGAGAGAGAGAGAGAGACCGCTCGGTCTGCGTCTGGCCGTGTGTGTACCGACTCACTGTGTGGGACTGCTGCTGCTGCTGCACGCGAGCAGGCGGATACATTGCAGCGGACAGAGTGGGGGGAGAGAGAGCGACACGAGAGACCGCCGATCGACTGACACTGTGTTTGTAGTCTCTCTCTCTGTCTCTTGCAAGTGGAGCGCCCCGTTGAAATGAGAGGCTGCTTTGCAGCAGCAGCACCACCTCCACCTCAACGACCGGCAATAACCGCCGAGCGTACGACATGCTGCTGCTGCTGTGAGCAGAGCCAGACGGAGACCAGAATTGGCAGCAGCCGCCAGAGCAGAGAATTGCGCGAGCCAACTAGCAAGCAGTCTTCACGGAGAGAGAGAGAGACAGACACAAGGACAGAGACAGCGAGGTGTGTTGTCCCCGGTTGCCGCCTCCGCCGCCGCCGCCACCGCCTCCTCTCTTCTTCTCCTTCTTCTT
Source organism: Bunonema sp. RGD898 (assembly GCA_014805405.1). Taxonomy (NCBI): domain Eukaryota; kingdom Metazoa; phylum Nematoda; class Chromadorea; order Rhabditida; family Bunonematidae; genus Bunonema; species Bunonema sp. RGD898. Next base: position 48,141 of record JACMII010000003.1, on the reverse strand, counting down.
TTCCGTCCGTCTGCCTCTGCTGCTGTCTGCGGTCGTTGACGATGACGACCGACCGCGCGTGCAGAGGAGAGGAGGTTGGAGACAGAAGAAGAGAAGGAGGAGGAGGAGGGGAAGAAGAAGAAGGTCTCTCCTCTCAAAAAGGCCACTCTCAATGGGCCGCGGCAGCACCACCCCCGCCACCAGTAACAACGACAACAAACGCCTAGCCGTCTCTTTTTTGAATCGCCCTCCTCGCGGAAGGGACGGACAACTGAAAGGAACGAGCCACGAAAGAGAAGACGAATCTCTGCCGCTCGGGCGTATGCCGACTCACAAGGCAAGACGGTATTTGTCTCTCCTCTCCCTGGAGACGAGACACAGGAAGCGCCGTGCGTGTGTGGGCAAAAACAAGCGCGGCACGTCGATTATCCGACTTCTTTTTCTTTCTTCCTCTCTCTCGCTCTCCCTAACCGATTGCCTAGTCGACTGGACGAGGTGGTGCAAATTCACTTCGTCACTCTCACCCGCAGCGATACGAGCACACGTGAGAAAGCAAGCGAGGGATGATGAGAATGAGACATAGATACAGCAGCAGCAGCACTCTGCCAGATTGGCACCAGTGGTGGGGAAAGAGAAGAGTTCAGCGAAACCAGTGGAAGGAAGTCGAGAGAGGAGCGAGGTGGCTGCTCCCTGGGTGGGAGGAAGAAGGTGTGCACTTTGCGCGCGCGCGCGCATACACAGCCCAAATCGGCCACCACCACCGCCAGACACACACGCAATGCAATGCAATGTGTGTGTGCGCGCACACAATTGAGGGTACGACAGCAGCAGCAGCATGCGAGCTGTGCGTGCACTACATACGCGAGGTGAGAGAACAAATCGCCGTCGGAAAGGGGACGCGAATGAAACGCACACACACACACACCCACATCCACAGCACGTCATCGCGAGAGGGAGGAAAGGAGGCGGCGGTGGCGAGATAGAGACCGCGGTCATTGGCAATTCGCAGCCATAGCAGCAGTGGCGGCGGCGGCGGCGGCAGTCTGGCGGGCAGCACCCCCTCGGTGCTTGCCTTCGTCACCTTCATCAATGCGTTAGTGCTGCCGCTGCCGCTGTCGACAGAGGGGAGAGATGAAGGAGATGGAGAGGGGAGAAGATGGGTGGGGCAGGACAAAGTGAAGGACTCGCAGAGACTACGATGCAAGATGAGAGGAGCCGTGGGAATCATCCTCCCACACGGATTGGCACTTGGCGGAGAGAGCGAGGGAGGAAAAGAGGCCGATTATAGGTCTGGGATGAGGAGAACGAGGATGAGGAGGAGAAGGAGAAAGAGACAGGGAGTTGTGTGTGTATGTGTGTGTACGTATGTGTGTCTGGTGTGTCGGCTCGAGTTGGTCGGTTGGGTTAGGGTGGCAGACAGCAGGGAAGGCCGCAACCGAGGCAGAGAGACGACGACGACGGCGGCGGCGGCGACGACGACGAGGAGGAGGAGGACGAGGGAAAAGGGGGAGGAGAGGGAGACGCGCCGCAGCCGCAGCGCCCCGACGCAGCCACAATTCCCACTCTGCGTGTGCCACTGTGGGCGGGCGTGCTTTGCGCGGACACGGCAACAGCCTTGACTGACTGCACACAGAGAGAGCGAGCGAGCGAGCGAGCGACGCGCTGTCCCCCGCTGTCGCCCGCCGAGTCGATCGAGAGAGACGCACTCTCGCGCTCGCTCTCTCTCTCACAACAACCAACATGGGAGAGACTGCTCGCTTCCTTTCGGTCCACATTATTCTCTCCACCACACACCCGTTCACATCATTTTAGCGCACACGCACGCGAGAGAGACAAGGGGTGGGGGCCAGATTGTAATCATCTCCTTCTCGTTTCCCTTTCTCCCCTTCCTCCCCCTTCCACCATGTGTACGCGCGTGTGACCTTTCTCTCTCGTGCACACACTCACAAGCCAATGAACGTGTGTTCATACACAAGCATCCACGCACTGTACGGCGGAAGGGGATTTTACGTTCTCACGAAAGAAGCGCGCGCGCGCAGAATCGAGTGAACACACACGTTTTACGCGCACACCATACATCCCCCGCTCTTCCCCTTTCACACAGTCGGTCAGAAGGAGAGCAGCAAGGAAGCAGCTGTCATTCCGAGGAAGATAGAGGAAAGAAGGCGACATGCCGATCGAGACGAGAAGACACCTGCCGCTCGCCGTGAGGAGCGGCAGGTGTTCCGACTAGGGAAAGAGCGAAGAGCGAGAGCGGCAATCAGCAGGGAGGGACAGGGTGGTCGTTCTCCTTCTCGCGGCTCGCTGTTGATGGGTGAAGCCATGCAAGGTACACAGAGCGACGGACGAAATTCCCAACCAGAAAGAGAGCGAGAGAAATTCGCACGCACGCACGCACGCACCCCCTACTTGGCGGGCTTCTTCCTTCTTCTTTTCCCCCTCTTCTAAGCTCGACACACCCTACCGTAGAGTGGCAAAGAAAGAGATAGAGAGATTAGGGTGGTGTAGGGAACACGACGCGCAACACACTATAGACACTGACTTGCTCTGACAGGAGAGCGAGTTGGGTAACCCGTAAAGTGGTGCGTGGTAGGTGGTGGACGGACGAGATAACAGCGCATGAAAACGGGCTGGACGACTGCAGGAGACAGACCATCGTGGGAGACGGGTGGACGAGGCAGAGAGGAAGATTGACACAAGTGGTTTCGGAAGATGAACGCCGACAGATGGCCATCTCTCCTTTCTCTAGAGGAAGAGAGACGACGGCCTCATAAAAGTGAACGCGCTCGTCCTATCGTCCACGGCTTCGAACCACTTAACGTGTGCGCGCACGCGTGCAGCCTTGCTGCTCCTCTTTCTCGTGCGTTCGTCGTGTTCACTTCCTCTTCTTCTCCCTTCAGTAAATCTATCTGGTAACAACAAAGAGAGGGGACCAGGAAAAGGGCATGCCCATCAAAGAGAGACTGGCACAGGCGTACACAACGGAGAGAACGGGCACGCACGCCAACAAGCCAGGGAGAAAGGGTCAAAGAGTGAAAAGGAAGGAAGGGGGGGGGGGGGGGGG
>JACMII010000003.1:11229-45088 GCA_014805405.1 Bunonema sp. RGD898 | reverse complement strand
GGAGAGACGAGGCTAAACCATCCGGCCCTGCTCCATCTATCTCCCTTCCCCTCTTGCAACTGGGCCCTGTCATTTGCAGACTACTCCGTCCCATTCCATTCCAGATGGATGGATGCTGCTACTACTGCCAGTCGAGGGAAGGAGCCCAAAGTGCAACTGCTGCGCTACTCAGTGTGTTCTCCGTCCGTCACTAAATATGTGTGAAGGAGTGATCGATTGGTGGCCGCGGCAGCGGTGGTGGTGTGGCGACACCTGCATGCATAGAAAAAGAGATGAGATGGGGGGGGAGAGAAAGAGGGGGAGAGAGAGGGGCTAGCACCAGACACGCGCACCAGTTGTAGCAGACGACCGTGTCTGTTGCGACTCCGTCGTCGTCGCCGATGAATGTTAGCCATGGAGATGAGATGCAGTACGAAGGGAGCGTCACGGCTACAAACCGAATGCTAGTCGCGCACCTGACACGCAGAGGACCAGTCGCTCTCTCTCTCTCACGCTGACATCAACAACAACAACAAGGGGAAGAGGAGGAGAAGGGAAGAGGAGGGGGGGGGTTGCATAATTCAGTGCTGTCGGCGTCGAGGCCCGTCTCCTTCCCAAACATGGCTATTGAGGAGAGTGAAGGTCGGAGAATAGGCGACCAGGCGGCTCGGGACCAGCAATTCCAAAGGGCGAGGGTGACAACAGACGGCCTCGTCCCTTGTCCAGGCGGCCGTACTTCCGCCTATTGCCGCCGCCGCTGCTGGCAGTGTGCTCCCTCTACTGGTTGCTCTCGAGGAGAGAAGGGGCCCAATTCGGTAGACACTACTCGGAAACGCACGCACGCACAGCCGCTGCCGCTGCACTCGCACTGCGGCTCAACAACAGAGAGAGAGTCCCCACAGGACGGGATCGAATCCTTCTCTCCTGAGAGAGGGAAACACGCGTACGTACACACGCGCACGCAACTGAGTGGGTGAGTGGGTGGCGAGCAGGAAGGGCGCGTGTGTGTTTGACAGCAACCCCACGTGTCTGTTGCATTTATCCCTCACCACGTCTCTCATAAATAGTCTCTTTCGTGTGTGCGAGTGCGAATTCACACTCTATTTCACTACTGTGAGGGGGAGTGGTCTCTCTCTCTCCTTCCTTTTCTGTCAATCGGGTCGGAAAGCAGGAAGCTGCGTGCGCCGTCTGCCTTCCTGCGTGTATGTCTGCGTGCCAGTCTGCACACACACACACACAATTAGTGAGCGAGACTTGCCTCTCTGCAAGAAGAAGACGAGAAGAAGGAGGAGAAGGAGGAGCAAGGGGAAGTCGTCGTGCCTCCCCCACCTCAAAATTACACGACAACGCACACGCACAAACACACGACCCGACCTCCACATCTAATGGCGAGCTGCACGCACCACTCTGATTCTACTGGAGAGAGGGAGACGAAGAGAGATGGGGGGAGACGCAAACGACAACAATCTTGGCAACAGGAGGAACGCTCGCACGGAACTGCGAGAGAGAGAAGAGGTCACAAACTGAGAGAGGAGGTAGGGGGAGTTCCCAGAGTCGAGAGAGCGAGCGAGCGAGAGTGAGACTGAGTGAACGACTCGTCTTCCTCTCGTCTTTACAGCTTTACAAAGCTCTCTCTCTCTCGCCCGCTCGCTCCCGCTCCCGCTCTTTCCCGACAGCATCATCCGATACGTCTGGCCTCTCTGATCGGACAGCACCACAAATCGTAGCGGTACGCAACAACAGGCGGCACCTGATCAGTTCCGAAGCAGTAGAAGCAGGGGCAAGTCGCACAATGGGTGATTAGCTGCTCTGGTCCGGAAACGATGTCTTCTTCTTCTTCTTCCTCTCCGCACGACAGCTGATCTCTTTTCTGCTCCAACACAACGCACACTCCGCCGCTTTGCTCCATCACTATCACAGAGACGATGATGGGAGCAGCAGCAGCAGCAGTGTGCACTCACTCTTCTTCGACAACTGCCGGCCACGAGGCGAAAAGAAAGCTGCTGCTGCTGCTGCTGCTGTTGCACTTCCTCCTGCCCGATGGGTGGCTGGAACTCAAATCCAGCGCATCAACTCAGAGGAATGCGACGGGAAGAAATAGATTTCCCTCACACCTACTGCTGCTTCCCACACGAGAAGACGACGAAGAAGACCTCGGAGAGGAAGAAAACAGCACCACCGAGACGGCGACAGCAAATTGAGCTAGCGGGAGGAGGATCAGGGAGGCGTGACGTGAAATCGAAGATGAGGCGAGGAGAAGAGGAGGGAGGAGGAGGAGACCGTTCGTTTGCAGTAGCAGTAACTGCAGAAGCAGCAGCTGGCACGGGAGAGAAAGGGAGAGATTAACGAGAGTCCCGGAGCCGGAGCACAACAACATCTGGTTCATTAGAGGGAGGAACGGCCGGTAGTGAGATCTCCCCCCTCCCTCGCCCATTGCATCCCCTTCACATCTTCACACACCAACACAACATTTGTTGTCCACACGACTGCTCGTCTGCACAACAATAGGCGACGGGCCGACACGAGGGAAGGGAGGGAAAGACTAAACGACCGGCGGCCCAGAGGACGTCGTCATCTCTTTCGCTCCTCCTCCTCCAGCCTACGCCGCTCAAACGACGGCGACGGCGACAAGAGGCGAAAGAGAAGGAGACAACAATAGGGCGAGCACGCACAGCTGCCGTCTTCTGGGAGAAGGCGACCAGTCTGGGAAGTGTGACCAGATGCGAGCGACTGCTGCTGCTGCTACTGGAAGCCAAGCAGACGAAAGAACACACTTTTCTTCTCAGGAAAAGATCCCTATCTCTCGACTGCTGCCGCCGCCGCCGCCGTCGCTACCGCTGCCACAGCACCTCATTTCAAAATCTCCCCTCCCCTCCTCTTCCCACTCCTTTCCTTTCTTCCATCTTAGTCAGCCGGGATGGCGAAATCAAAAGCGCACATAGACGCGTCGTCTTGACAGCAGCAGCAGCAACAGCCATTAAGTCGTCGTCTTCTTCTCTCATAACTCCGTCTGCTGCCGGACTACGCAGACTTGTGAGGCTTCTTCAGAGATGCGAGTTCATCATTTGCTCTGTACACAAATCGCCTGCTACAGAGAGAGAGGGAATAGAAATTGATGGAATGAGGATCTGACACTAGCTCATGAGACGGTACGTCCCTCCTCCTCCTCGTCCTGCCTCTGTTTCAGCCCGATCGCGGCGGCGCCGTTCTCTTTTCGGTTGTTCCTGCACGACCCCGTCTCGAGTTGATCCTTCTCGTGCGCAGATCGGTACTTGTAGTTGGCGGCTGCCACGTTCACGTTCTAGAAGGAAGAGACGAAGAGACGTACCGATAAAGATGAAGGCGAGCATGACGAAGAACATGCACACGCCGTAGAAGAGGAACTCGTAGGCCGGATTCTACGGTCGATTTGCTTTCTGCTCTCTCTCGCTCGCGCCAATGCGCCCTCCCTCACCTTGATGAGCTTTGAGCCAGAGATGACGGCGTCGACGAGATTGCCGAGGAACGTGGTCACTAGCCAGAAGGCCTGCAGCACGCTCTTCATGTGCGGCGCCGCCTGCGAGTAGGCGAACTCCATGGCCGTGGCACTGACCATCGCCTGCAAACGGGGCCATCAGAAGGGGACGGAGGGATGGGGCACCTCTCCAAGGGTGAGAACGACGTATTGCGGCAGTTGCCACGCCACCGAGATCGAGTTCGGCGCAACGAGATTGGCGAACGTCGGCGGCGCGTCCTCCGACACCTGGACCACGTCCGAGGCTGCCGACCGAGCGTCCCACTGAATTCGATGCGGACAGCGCGTCTGCATCTCTCCTCCTTCGCAACGAATACACCATTCAAACGAACCCTGCTGTCGGCGGCCGCCGTATGATTACTGCTGCTGCTGCTAGTGTTGGTGGTCTCGCGCTCATTGCAGATTGCACCTGGATGGCGGTAGCTCATCACTCTAGACACTAAGACTTGCCATATGCAAATGTGAAGTGGGGAGACGAGAAGAAGGTCGGCGACGCAACGAGCGACGCCCATCCGTGAGGAGGCAGCTCGGCTGACGCTTGAACCACCCCCCGCGCGTCCAGCAGAAAACTGGCACGCGCGCTTCGTTACGGACGAGACAAGGCGACAACATACGCGGACACGTTGGTGGCGACCGTGGAGACGACGAAGAGCCGAGCGCGGCCGTCGGGCATCTTGACCGCGGGATAGGTGAGCATCCGAACGTGTCGACCGTCCCCGTAGAAGACGTGCCCGGACGCGGCGCGGAGCTGGAAGGCGTCGGCAGACTCGGCCGCGTGATAGTCGCCGACCGGGAGGAAGACGCGCGGCCCTTCGGTCGCATTCCCCGACAGGGTCGTGTCCGCTCGACCGGACGCGTGAAGCGTGAGACCGCTCGCGCCGACTCGATGCACCCAGGCCGAGTTGGTCGGCGGCGCAACCGAGTGGTCGATCGAGAACTGCACACACACACGCTCGCTCGCTGCGTTGGCCGGCAACCATCGGGGGAAAAGCCAACCTCTAGCATGGCTGCGCAGCCGTAGGCGAGCGCCACGAGCATACCACCGCACGCGATCTTGCGCAGCGCAGTCAGACGGATCACCTTGGGAGAGATGCAGCAATGGGGTGTTAGCAAGGCAAACCTTTCCAACGACCGGATAGACGAACGCCTCGAGAAGGGGGATGAGGAGGACGATGAAGAGCGGGTTCAGCAAATGCAATTGCTCTGGCAACACCACTACCGGACCGAGACGCACGTCTAGTCTTCTGGCTTGCAGAATCCACGTCGAGCCTTGCTGGTCGAGCAGTGCCCAGAACAGAACCAACGGGGCGAGCAAGAGCAGCACGCCCACCACCATTCGAACCTGCGAATGCGTTGGTTCGAACGAGGGATCGGACGAGAGATGTAAAGAGAAGGGAGACACGCGCGCGCGCGCGTACCTCGGTGATCATCTCGCTCGAGTAGTCGGGCCGAGCCGCGTCCAGCCAACTCGACTTGACCACCCGTCCCTCGTTTGAGCTGCTCTTCCCAGTGGTCGTGGGCCTTCCTCGCAGTCGACCGCCGATCGTACGCCTGGCCGCCGTGAACAGGCACCCGACCACATGGGCGAGCGTGTTGTCGTGCGACGGAGGTTCGAAGCGGTACAGCGGACGACCGGCTACCAACAGAACCGTGGCGAGGCACATGAAGAGGGCCGGGACGCCAAAGGCCAAGGGAAAGCAGTTGTCCGAGCCGAAACACGCGAAACGACCACGCAACTGGGGCGTGATGAAGAACGACAGAAGTGCGCCTGCCGTGGAAGTTCGATTGCTTGGACGCAAGCGCGAGTCAGACCCATGTTGATGGCGACGTAGAAGAAGGAGAAGAACTGCGCGCGAAGCCCCCTCTCGTCGGCGCCGAACTGGTCGGCCGCAAAGGCCGACACGCAAGGCTTGATCGTTCCGGTCGCGACGGCGATGATGAAGAGCCCCGCAAAGTCAACGCCCCGGCCGGTGATGCCCGGAATCGAGCCCGTCGCAAGCACCTATTCTCATGATGATGCATTCTGGTCTAGCTCGTCTAGAAGCAGCGGAAGGCACTGACACACTGGCCGACTGCGTACACCAACGACCCGTAGAGGATGACTTTGTAGCGCCCAAAGTACGAGTCCGCCAGCACGGAGCCCACAAGCGGAGATAGGTACGCCAGACAGGCGAATCCGTGGTAGAACATTGTCGACGTACTGCGCCGGGAGTCGTTGCGGCGAGAGCAATCACGAATCGTACCTTTCGGAGAGGGCGAGTTGCGTGACGAAGTAGGTGGTGAGGATGCCGCGCATCCCGTAGTACGAGAACCGCTCGCATAGCTAGCACAACTTGGATGTGACAGAGACACGTTCAGTCACCTCGTTGCCGAGCATGAAGAAGACGGCCGGCGGGTAGGCGGCAATGTCCGCCAGCAGACCCATCTCGTTTCAATGGGTCTTCTTCCTCTTATCGGTCAGTTGAAGTGAGACGGCGGCTCAATGAAGACTTCCTTCTTCTCTGCAATTCCTCCCCCCTCAGAGTTTGTCTGTCCCTAGCGCCATCTGGCGCCAGTTTATACGTGCGAGTGGGGCCGAGGACACATGGTCGAGACATGTGTGTGGCGGAAAGGAAGGGGTTGAACAGAGTAGAGAGAGAGAGAGAGAGGAGAGACGGACCGCAAGACGGGAGAACGCACTCAAATCGAAGCGTGTAGATCTGCGAAATTGGCGCACGAGGAGATGGAGACACAAGACGCGCATGTACGATCAATCCGACGTGGAGACGGGAGACGAACAACGTGAGCAGGAAAAGAACACGCGCGCGTGCGTGTGCGCAAGCGATCGAGCAAGCGGTCACGACGGGTAGCCGACGAGGAAGAAGAGAAAAAGGCGACGCGGTCGAGAGTCGAATCAGCGCGCACACGCACGCAGTCGGGCGTGACACCGAGCGGCGAGAATGAGCGAAAGGGAGGGGGGATTTGCGAGGGGAAACAACTGCGGACAGTGATGCGCAGCGGCGGCGGTGGTGGTGGTGGTGTGACGATCACTACCATCAACAAGGGCAACACGGCGCAGACGGAATGTTGGCTGGGAGAGGAGGAGAGACGAGGTGTCAGACAGAGTCCAGATAGCATCTCTTCGCTCCTCCTCTCCCAAACACAGCACAAACAGGCAGCAGAGGCGCGTCGTCGCAATCGGGTCACTACCCAATTGATTTACACTTCACGTGCACACATCACATCAATCAGTAACTCCGCCTCCCCGCCCGCAAAAACAGCCTCTCTCGGAAACGAAGGACGGCGGTTTATCATCACGAGCACGGTCTGGAGGTGAATGCAGAGAATGAGACGAATGGGGAGGGATGATGCAAGTGGCAGCCGCCACCGCCGTCAGGAAACTAGCTGCTGCTTCTGTTGGCGACAAGAGAAAGAATGGCAAAGGGAGGGAGGGAGAAACTGCGCAGCCACTTCTTCGCCCGTGCCACCTCGCTGCTCTTCTTCAACTTTCGCCCCCCTCCCCCCTCCCTCACACCGGCAGCATCGGCGTCGACACTTTCTCTGGCAGTCGGCTTCCGCAAGCACATCTCATAATCTCTGCATTTCTCCCGTTCGTTACCGAATACACCAACACCGATCATGGACATGTCTCGCGAGACATTGACCTCTTATGTAAAAAGGAAAGAAACGAGATGTGAAAGAGTGATGTGATTGACTGCACTTTACACGCACCCAATGCGATCCCATCGCGAACGCTGTGGCTTCGGTTTACCGACTCGTCCGTGTTCGGTTGCGGTTGCACTTATGTCCAACGAGTCGGCTGTGTCAGACAGTCACTACGCCGTATCATTTAGGTTGTTTTTTGTCCGTCCATCATGGAAAATGCCACCGAATTCCTTCATTGGTCGACCAGGTTTCCGCCTACGGTCATGGCCATCGTGTGAGTAGTTGACCCGTTGATTTCCAGAAGCACACGCTCTTCTTGCAGCAGCCTTGGATACTGCGAAACACATCGACCTCTGGCGGAGCAAGTGCCCCTGGGTTATTGGAAGAAAAATCCGGTAAGAGATTTTGCCTTCTCGAAACCGCCACTACTCAGTCCACTGCGAAGAGAGTGACGTCACGTCCCAAAACTCTGCGAACACGGCTGTTGCACATCGAAATCAAGGACGTCGTGTATGTTCGGATCCTTTTTCTGCTATGATAGGCAGTGTGACATGCTTCAGGAGCTCGTTCATGCAAAATGAGGATGCTATGGAATCGCTGAAACTCTCGTCGACGTTCACTTTCGGATGCAGTGTCCTCTTGTTAGCTCGTTATGAAGACTTAGTCCGTAAGCATCACCCTAATGTGAGGATGACGTTGAGATCGCTCGCATTGCAGTTTCTTCCCGTCGTCTGGTGGAACAAATGCGCGACTGGTGCAAACCAGCGCAGGCACGCTTTTCTATTCGTTACGAAGCGAGAGTCTCTTCTCAGGAACGAATTCCGGACGCCAACTGGGAGGAGACGTTGAGCATCGAAGCAGCGCCGGCTCCAAAGAGAACTCGCGACGCTGGTGATCGGATGGAATCTGCGGAGGATGGCACATGTGAATCCGTGGATGCTGGCATGGGTCTTCCGCCTTACAACATGAACGAGGTGGGCGCGCACGCTCTTGGTCCGCTACGCACAGCTCATTGCTGTAGTCCGACTTTTGCTCGCCAGTGGGCGGCACGACCAACCCGACCCAACAGCTGACAGGAAATGACTTTGGGTGAGTCGGCCGCTCCTAACGATAATAACGACGAGTGATTCGTTTGCCCGTCCAGAGACGACTTCTTCATGGAACAGTCGGACATGTTGGCGGAGAACACTGCTGTCGAAGGTCTGGGTCTCGCGCCGGGCAGCCCTTCGCTCATCTTGCAGCGCCCGTCGGCTGCTATGACACTCCGGCTTGGTGACAACGGTACGCCGGCGATGCTAGCATGGACGCATCATCATCTAGATACGCTGCTGACTCTGGATCCAGGCACGGCGACACCGCGTCGTTCTCCTTTGATTCGTCTCAGCGTTGATGCTAACGTCCCCGTTCAAGCGATTCCCCTGGAGGGTACCACTCCGATTGATGTGGGCCCTCTTGAGGATCGATCTCTGGCGATCACGCCTTCGCCGCGGAATGAGGTTGGTGCGTTGGATACGGAGCTTCCGGCGTCGGCTCGCTCTGCTCGAATCGTACTGTCTCCGGACGTGCAAGAAGAAGATCAGCAGCCAAGTCGGCCTCGCACTCGTCAACGCAAACGCAGACTCTTGATCGACTCGACTACGCTCATCTCCAAGGTGGCGCGGTGGCTCTGACAGTCTGTAAGCTGACACGAGCTCCTTTCAGACGGATATTCGCAAGCGAGTGAACTTGATGAACGCAGCAGCTCAGTTAGCGAAAACCCAGCCTCGTCACATCGCTCCCGGACGACTTTCGGCCTCGGAGCTCTTCGAGCAGCATGGCCCTCACAGCTTGTTCCGGATTTCGCTTCATCCGTACAGACCCAACGCAAGTAACGCGCTCCATTCTCCTATTACTAGCCTCATCATTATACCGTTCCGCTTCTAGTGGCATCGTGTATCGCCGACGCGTACAATGAACTTCTGTCGGACGTCCCCTATCAACTGCGCGGCGAGTCCCGTTTCCTTCGTTCTCCGAGTTCTGCGCCGTCGATCGGTGGTGATCAGCGCGACAATCTCGGAGACGCGAATGCCTCCTCATTCGTTCGGGGAACAACGCCAATGGTATACGATGTGCAGATCCGTTAGATGTGTCACGAACACAGGAAATGGACAGCACTGCAAACGAGATGGAATCGACACACTTTGAATACTGCCGCGGAGCTGACCGAACCATGGAGACCAATTTTGATGCGCCCGTGAGATTGCCAATTGAAGCGAAAACGAAAGATCTGCAGGTCGTATCGGAGCTCCTGCTGGACTCGATCGATGTGGCTTCGCTCGAGATGCGACTGGACGACACCAATCCCGTGGGGGAGTTTCACATCTCTCGATCGCCGTCGATCGGCGCCGAACGAGCTCGTTTGAGCGAGGGTCCCGAGGAAGCGGAACGTCGTCGCGAAGAACCTGAACGACGTGAGCTCGAATACTATGAGAGAACCTGAATTGGAGGACAGGATCTTCGATCTACAATCGACCGGATGGAGATCGCGCATACACCCCGCTGCGGGACGACGAAGTCATTCCGTTGGCTGGTCTATCGCGACAGGGAAGCGAACAACCTCGATCTGAGCGCTCGGGATCCTTCACGTCCATCACTTCTTCTCAGGCGGCCTTCGAAAGGATCAAGAGTCGGGTGGAGCGCACCGATCGGTATTCCTCATGGATTTTCATCAGTCGAAGCCTTGCGTTGCAGCACACTCCTTGATCTATGCGCCAACAAGCCGGTTCAGGAAGTGGAATTCGCAGAACTCTGTCCTCCCGGTCAAGTGTCCTGCGAGACGGCTGCAAACACCTTTCTGGATCTTCTCTGTAATTCCCGCGATTAGTGCAGTCGTCGATGGATTCTTATCTATAGATGTGGCGGCGTCGCGCAAGTGGAAGCTCGCCCAAGAAACGTGCGATTTCAATTCGCCCATCCTCATTTCGCGCCCCGTCTGATGCAACTTCATCGCCGTCAACAGTTGTCCTCAGTTTGATGTCGCGCGCGCACACACACACACACATGCACCACAACTCACCTCATCAACAAGCTGCGTCTCTGAATAAAACGAAGAAGAACCAGCCGATTCATCGCTCGGTCATGATCGCTAGGGAACTTCATGTGCAGTGTGCGCTCTCTCCCGTGAGTGTGCTGTCTCCGTTCAGACGGCAATATGGAGTGCCGCTACCGCTGCTGCTCGTATTGCCAGTCTCTTCAGACGAGTGGTGACGATTATGATGATGATGATCACAGGATGATGTTGCTGTGGTGCGGAGGATGCTGCGTGGTCGCCAAGTGTGTGTGCGTGCGCTTTGATTGTTGCTACAGACTACGACTGATAGTGAGCAGAGAAAGGGCGGGGGCTAGGTACAGACAGACAGTGGTGATGGTGTGTGCTAGAGATGCGTGACCGTCGATCCGACTGCGGAGGCGGCGACGAGCGACGGAAGGACGGAGAGCGATGGCAGAGACGGAACACCCGTCAGTGCGAGCGGGTTCATCACCGCCGACTGATGATGGTGATGATGATGGTGCTGCTGCTGCTGCTGATGGTGATGATGGTGCGGATGATGATCCACCGGACCGGCTCCATCGACGGGATCGTCGATGATCTCGTCTAGCGTCTGCTCGTCCAGCTCCTCGTCCTCGTCCTCGCCGGCCAGCGCCAACATCAGTCCGCACTTGTCGCTCGGCACGCAGCTCGTCGAGCGCCAGTGCACGCGTAGCCCGGACGCGGAGATGTACTTCTTGTTGCAGCTGTCGCACTGGTACGGCCTGTCGAGTTGTGCGGTGTGTTCTGTGCGGCGCCCTCCACACTCACCGGTCGTTGGCGTGCAGTCGTCGATGCAGTTTCAGGTGCACGTACTGCGTGAACTTTGCCTGGCAGACGTCGCACTGGTACGGCTTCTGGCCGTTGTGCAGCCGGAGGTGCGTCTTCAGGTTCGACGTCGACGAGAAGCGCTTCGCGCAGACCGGGCACTCGTGCGGACGTTCGCCTGCATCTCCCCCTCGTCAAGTAAGCGGGAAAAGCGCGCACCCGTATGCACGAGATTGTGCTTCTGGAGATGAGCGAGCTGGGTGAACTCCTTGCCGCACGCGTTGCACTTGAAGGGACGCTCGCCCGTGTGCGTGCGCAGATGCACCTGCATGATGGGAAGACGCTCGTCACTGCTCCCCTCTTTCTTTCTCGCTCTCTCAATCTGACGACGATCGAATCGCTTGCCTTCAGATTGGACAGTTGCCCGAAGCTCTTGCCGCATTCCTTGCACTTGTATCGCGTCTTCCCGTCCACGGTCGTCTGTACGCGCGTTCGAGCGTCAAAAACACCGCCGCTGGCAGTACCTTGGTTCCGTTGAAGGGGATGTTGTTGACGTCCGACTTGGTCGAGACGGTCGCACTGGCGGCAGGCGACGACGAGACGGCGGACTGGGCCGCGGGAAGCAGCGGCGACAAGTCGGCGGTGGCGCTCGACGGAGGGGCCGACGCCAGGAAGGGCGACGAGAAGAGCGGATGCTAAATGCGGCTTTTGTCGTTTGCCTCGCGGTCGGGCGGCGGGCACGCACCTTGTTGGCGAGACTGACAGCTGCCGCAGCCGCAGCCGCCGCCGCCGCCGCCGAGTTGAAGCCGTATGCGGCGGCGGCTGCCGCGGCCGCGGCCGACTGTGGATGATGCGTCTGCTGTTGCGTCGACGTCGGCCCTCCGCCGGCATAGCTTCCGAACGAGGGCGGAGGTGGGGGTGCGGTGGCGCCGAACGCGGGCTGCGCCGGTGCCGAGTCGGCTCCGCTCAGCTGAGCCGAGCCGGCCGTCGTCCAGGCTGTCGGGGCTGTCGAGACGGAGGAGGTTCCGCCGCCGCCGCCGCCGCCTGGTGCGATCGCCCCTCCTGCTGCCGCTGCCGCTACGGCTGCCGCTGCTGCTGCGGCTGCTACCGAGGAGGAGGACGCGGACGAGGGCGACGACGAGAGGGCACTGCTCAGTGAGCCGATGCCGGGCAGCGTGCCGCCACCTGCCGTCTGATGATGGGAGAGTGGTGGCGGAGGAGCGGGTCGGAAGCCCACTGGCGCGCCACGTCGCAAGAGATAGTCCTCGAAGAAGAGCAGCGGATTCAGCTGGGCCTGAGGGTGATGTAGGGCTGGCTGCTGCTGTTGCTGTTGCGGCAGCACGACCGGATGTAGCTGATGATGGTGCAAATGCTGCTGCTGCTGCTGCTGCTGCTGCTGCTGCGGTGGCGGCGGTGCATGCTGAGCGGCGGCATGATGGAGCGCCTGTGGTTGTTGGTTGGGATGCGTGGCGACCGGTCGATGGACGGGCGTCTGGATGACGTTTGGCCGAGACGCCTGCTGCTGCTGAGCCTGTTCGCGCGCTCGTTGCTCCTGTTGCGCCGCCGCCGTCGCAGCCGCCGCTTGCTGCTGCTGCTGCTGCTGCTGCTGCTGCTGCTGTCGACTGTCGGACGACGAGGTAGCGATGGCGCCACTGCCACCAGAGCCACTCGTTCCCGTGCTACCGCTTCCGGACGAGGCCGACGACGAGGCCGCGCTCGGCGAGCCACTGCATCTCTCTTGTCTTGCAAGCTGCCACACCGTCCGTACCTGGCCGACAGCTCGGAGTCGTCACTGTCGGAGGCGACGCCGTTGGTCTGCCCGCCGGAGGTCTTGCCACCGCCGCCACCACCACTTCGACCCGCCGCTTCCATTTGCCCGTTTCTGCTACTGCTGCTACTGCTGCTGCTGCTGCTGCTGTTACTGCTCGTGCTGCTGCCCGATCGTTTCTCGCTCTTCTGCATGAGACGGGGACCGTATTCCGCCTATCTCGTTCACTCTTGCCTTGATGCTAAAGTCGAGCGCCTCTTGAGGCGACAGCGGCTGTCGCGCCAACGGGTCCGACCATGGCGTGTTCGTGGCAGCGCCGGCGGCGACCGTTTTTTGCTCGTTGCTTCCACTCTCTGCAAGCGCACATTAGCAAGACGATGCATGAACTTTGCGGGGGGGCACGAACCTGCCATGGCTTGATCGGCGGTCGGCGGCAGTCCCAGCCTGCGGGCGTACTCGCGCGAGTACCAGAACAGGAGCTCGGTGTTCGGCTGGATCGGTTTGATCGAGTACAGGTAGATGGCCTCGTCCACCTGGCGATCGTCATCTTTGAGGGAAACGCATCGCAATTACCTGACAGGCGACCAGGTTCTGCTGCTGAGACGAGCGTGCAAAGTGCACGAACTTGGTCCAGTTTGCCCGCTTATCATCCCGCTGACAGATCAGTCTGGTGAGTCGGGAGCCGCTGGGCGAGAAGAGGCGCCACTCGACCGGCGAGGGCCCTCCGGCTTGAGCGGCCGCCGACGAGAGAATCACTGCACCGCCGCCGCCACTGGCTCCGGCAGCCTCGGCCGGTTGCAGTTGGCCGGATTGCACGTCCAGCTGCAAGCGAGCGTGTCGGTTTGGTAACGGAGGAAGGGCGTCGTGTTCGTACGCATCGGACGATGCCCTGAACGGGTCCGAAGCGAGCGCCCCTCGGAATGTAGTCCATGCTCCAGACGCCGGCCGTCTTGGCGATCTCCCGATCCGACGGCCGCACGGTCAGGTTGAGCGGCAGCGAGGCGAGCGCCCGATTCGACGCCTCCTGTGATAGCGACGGCGGCGTTCGTCTACTCGTCCTCTCCCCCTCCAATCCCAACCTGGTGCGTGGGCTTGTCGAGCACGTGGAAGACGCAGAGCTGTGCGAGCTGTGCGTCGTCCATGTCCGCCCAGGACCAGTCGTAGATGGGGGCCGGCGCGCCGGGCACCGGTAGCAGTCCAACCAGCGAGGAGGGCAGTCCGGGCGGAGGTGGCCATCGAGATGTCGAGAAGGGAGGCGCGCCGTGTGCCGCTGCCGCCTGCGCCTCCCCGTCGTCCGCGCCCATCCTGCAGCGGAGAGTACAGTTCGTCGCAATGGCACACGGATCAGAAGGGGGCGTGGGGGGCGTGGGGCGCGTTGGGACCGACCGGGATGGAGATAGATAGATATTATATCGATAGATAGAGAGACAGACATGCTAGTGCCAAGTAGTGGTGCAGAGTAGTGGCCAGTCCGCAGAAGAGTCTCCTTCCTGCCGACTCCCACTCCTCTCTCGGTAAGAGCAGCAGCAGCTCTCCCGCACTGGAGAAGACGGTCTTCTTACTGCTGCTGCTTCTTCGGCGAAAGTGGGTTGCGTCTTCGGCGTCGCTCGCTCGCTCGCAGCGTCGTCGTCGGCGTCGTTGCGTCGTCGTCTCTCTCTCTCCCTCTTCCCTCCGCCGAGCGAGAAGGAGGAGAAGAAACGCGCGAGCGGCTGGCCGGCAGCAGAGGCGCGGCTTGGCAGTGGAGCTTTCCCTCCTCTCCCGGATCTCTAGTGCCAATCGGCGAAGGGAGAGAGTGCGCACCGCGCGGAGGCTGCCAGAAGAGGAGAGAGAGAGAGATGCGCAAGAACCGGCTGCCGCTGCTGCTGGCTTGCGCGCGCGTGCGCTCGTCCGACTCCTCTCTCTCTCGTCTCTTGCATAATAGCCCTCTCCTTCCTCTCGCTTTTTCCCGTCTCTCTCGCGCGCGCTATCTCGAGAGAGAGAGCCACGGCTAGCTTCGACGGCTGACCGGCTAGCTGCTAGATGGCAGCCGGCTTCCTCTCTTCTCCTTCTCTCGTCTCGGTACCGTAGCCCGACGGCTGCCGCTGCTTCTGCCATCGTCATCTTGTCAAGAGAGGAGACGGGAGAAAGGAAGAGAGAGAGGGAAAGAGATCGTTGACGACAGGCGGGCAAGGAAGAGGGAAAGAGATGTGCACCGTTGGGCAGCGAACGCACGCGAGAGAGAGCGGAGGAAAAGGGAGAGAGAGAGAGAATGGGTGAAGGGAGAGTTGGGAGGGAGATCTGCACGTCGCGGGCGCGCTGTGGGACGGTGCTTGCGTCTGTCTGTGTGTGTGTGCGTGCGTGGTGACCATGGGGCGGGAGAGACGCGCGCTCTCTCCCCTCTCCTGTCGGCCGTACAGGGTCGTGCCAGCCGACCGCCAACCCCCTCCCTCTCCCCTCCTGCCCGCACTATGGCGCCCTCCCTCCACAGACGCACCAACTGGGTCACGCACACCGCAGGCACATGCCCACGCACGAAAATCCATCCCAACCAATGCAAACTCTCTGCCTCCTCTTCTTCTTCTTTTTCTGCTTCTGCTTCTTCGATTCCGTATGCCGGTTGTTTGCAAGCTCGTGACGCTCTTATTCTTCGCTATCCTGCTGCTCAATCATCACATACACACACATGGAACTGATATGGACGTGGAGATGCGTCGTCGTCGTCGTCGCCGTCGTCGTCGTCTTCCTCCTTCTTCACCACGTCGTGATCGTATCATTTCATCTCACCCCAGGGAGAGAGGGAGAGAGAGTGGCGATGATGCGAGAAAGAGAGGGGGGAGAGAGAGCTGTTGTCGCTGCTCACTTTCCCACTCGCGATCTCTTTCTCTCCCTTCCTCGCGCGTGCGCGGCACTTGTTATTGCAGCAGCAGCAGCAGCAACGCGCTCGCGCTCTCTTCCCCTTTCTCGCGCCATCGCGGTCAAGGTTGCGTGTTGCTGCGGCTCGTCGCGCTGCGCGCAGTTCAGCTCTCGCTGCTGCCGGCGGGGGATGAAGAAGAAGACGACGACGAAGAAGAAGAGAGAAGAGGAAGAAGAAAGAAGGAGATGCAACCAATATGGTTTACTGTTGTGGCTGTGTGAGCAGTAGCACTCTGCGCGGCGCATCTCCGGCAAATCACAGTTCTGTACGTGCATGGGTGCGATGCACCTGGCTGAATATCGTCGGCATCGTCATCATCATCGCATGATGACGACGTGTCACGCACTATTAGGCAGCCGCATTGGCCGCCGCAAAGGCGAGCCTACACTCGGGCGAACAGGACAGCGGACACAGGGCGGCCACGCGCGCGTTCACCGAACACAGTCCGTGCACTCGCCACCTGAGATGAGAGAGAGATTGTTGGCCAGGAAACAAGGCAACGCTATGACCATTTGCAGTAGACGCCGTAGTCTTGGCAGATCACCGGACGCTGAGTCGTCGTTGTCGTTGTCGTCGCCGTCGTCGCCGCCGTCTTCGTCGTCTTCTTCCGTGATTTGGCTGTCGAGGTTGTGGACGGAGACACGGTAACAATCTTGGCGGCTGCAGATGCACGTCTTCTTCTATCCATCTGTCGAAGACCCCCACTAACCTGGTCTGGCTCTGGTCGGTTTCGGAGTCGTTGTGGTCGTTGTGGACGGCTCTGCCGTTGTCGTAGTGGTAGCGGTCGTCGTTGTCGTCGTCGTCGGCGCAGTTGTGCTCGGCTCCTCTGTCGTCGTCGTCGTCGTCGCTGTCGTCGTCGTTGTCGTCGTCGTGGTGGTGGTGGTGGGGGTTGAGGACGCAGTGACAGGAGAGAACGTGTGATCGGTGGGTTGAGGTTTGCTTGCCGACTCGGTGGTAGTACCCGACGTGGCAGTGATGAGCTCGGTCGTAGGGCTAGACGACGACACTACTTCTCCGCTGGAGGTCGTCTCCGGCTCGGGAACGGTTGCCGTCGTCGGCGGTGCTGCTGTCGTCATTGTCGTCGTCGTCGTTGTCGCCGTCGTTGCCGTCGCCGCAGTCTCCTCCTTCTCGTTGGGAAGAGTCGTGAGCTCGGGTCCCGGCGTGGGCTCAGGTCCCGGCGTCGGCTCGGGCCCCGGTGTGGGTTCGGGTTCTGGGGTGACCGTAGTGGTGGTAGCGGTGGTCATGGCGCTCGTCGTGGAGCCACCGGTTTCGGTGGTGGCGATCGAGATAGCGGAGGTGCGCACCTCCCCGTTCACGACCTCCGGCGGCGGTGTCACTTTCTCTGCGACTCTCTCTCTTCCCCTTCGCTTTCCGCCAGTTTCACTCACTCATCTTCTCGCGCAGCTCCGGTTGCACAAACTGTCCGATCATCTCGTCAGCCACCACCTTGACGGCTTCCCAGGTCTCCTCGCCGACCGCGACGATCTCGCGCTCCGGCAGGAGGAAGCCGTTTCCGTACATCGTGTTCTTCGGTCTCAGCTCCAGGAGGTATGCGTACGGGACGTGCGCCTGTCCCTTGGCCCAGTCGTGCGAGCCACCCGACGCCTCGTACATGCTGCAAATGCCATCGTTCCGCTTAGTTACATCGTCGTCGTCATCCTGACAGGTCAGCGCCCGTTCCGACTTGATATTTCGTGCCGTGCACGTCGTACAGCGCTTTCGTGGCTCGGAGTGCGAGTGGTCGCTGAAAAATGCTATCTCACAGTGAAGAATAGTCATCAGTAGCAGCAGCAGCATCATCATAATCATAATAGCGGTACGAGAGCGGTGCGGTAGTCCTGTGGGTAGGATCGACGTCGGTGCCCGAACGGAATCAGCCACATCTGCGAGTACGAGTGCAGCGTGAGGAACGCCTTCGGTGCGAGCTAAACCGGTCGCATGGATTGTTGTTGACGCACCGCCCATTGGCTCAGTGAACCTGTTCGACAAAGTCGCGCACGGCCTTGGACTCGGGCTCTGAGAATGCGGTCGGACCGTGGTACGTCTCGTGGCAAGGGTCCGACGACGATCCAGACGCTAATCATGCAAGGTGTCGCGTATGCCAATCATATGTAGAAGCTCACATCCGAAGAACCAGTCAAAATTTCGGTTCAGATCGACGCCCGCACAGCAGACGGTGTGAAAGTGACGACGACGGCACAGCGCCGGTCGTCGGTTCTTGCGCCACATTCGATTCTACAACGCCCTCCCATCAACGATGTCTTGGGGGCGGTGGCGGCACGCACCTTCGTGTGGGTGTACTCGTATCCGTCGGGATTCATGACGGGCAGGATGTACCAGTCCAGGTTGTCCATGAGATGTTGGATGCGAGCGTCACGCGCATAGCCCGTCACCAGTTCATGCACAATGTGCATGGCCACGGCGGGCGCAATCCACTCGCGAGCATGGATCCCTGCGTCGATCCAGACCGCCGCTCGCGACGGGCTCTTGCCGGAGCCGACCTGCAACGACAGCAGCAACTCGAGTCTGTTCCCCTCCCCCGAGCATGTATGAGGATGGCGGGTGGATGATGTGATGCGAGCGGATGCAACGCAGTCGTCTTCGTCGTCGTCGTTGTTGTCACCTTCTTCTTCTTCTTCCTTTTCGCGGGTTGTTTGCGCGCAGCGTCAGACAGGCTCAGCCAGTCCAGAAAGAGAGAGAGAAACGGCGCGCACTGCTGGACAGAGGAGAACAGACAATGGACTGTGGTGACGAGGAAGGCCAAACCGCACACATATGCGGGGGAGGAGGAGGAGGGAGGGCAAAGAACAGACCTTGATGACAGTGAGAGACCGGTTCTCATGCGACTGGCCGATGTCGATGAGCTCGACGAGTTGCGGGAATCGCCGCTTCAGGTCGCTCAGCTCGGACTGGATCTCGGGCCAGGTGTTGTACTTCTCGTAGTTGAAGCCGTCGTGCATGTACACCTCGCCGTTGTTGGGTCGTGTCGAGCGCTCGCCGTCGATGGCTCTGCATGCTCTCCCGTTCGCCTGCACTCAATCAACGAGGATCGGCACTGTTGTAGGTCCTGGATGGCGACGATGTACGAGATGTTGTGCTGCGCGAGATGCGTCGCGAATCCGGGCGCGTCGGCCGGCCCCACCGACACGTCCACGATGGCGCCGGCGTGCGAGGGCGGCTAATCGATCCGGTTGCAAGGGAGAGGCGGAAATGCGCGCGCGCGCGACAACCTGCCAGAAATCGAGGCCCCACTCGCCGCCGCCGTTCTCCCAGAGCCGTTGGAGCAGTGCCACGTCCTTGGCCCGTTCCGGTCGGACGCGCAGCAGCTTGAAACTGCAAACGTGGTGACCTGTTTGGGAACGCGACTTTCTACTCCACTTCCTGAAGGAGTGCTTCCCCCTCTGCTCCGCAAAGGTTCCGTCCGCGATCGCCGAGGGATCGTCGTCTCCGAGGGGCTCGGTGAAGAGTGGTGTGGCATCGTGGATGTGGACGAGCGCGACGATCAGCAAGAGACCCGTAGCCGTCCAGTTGACCGCCGTCATTCTCCCTCCTCCTCCCTGGATGAGAGTGAGAGCGACGCTGAGGGGGCGAGGGGGCGAGCGATGAGAAGACTGCCTCCTTCTCAGTTCTGCGCAGCAGCCACAGCACCGGGTTGTGCGCGCCAAGAAGCAGCTGCGAGCAGCACACCGGTCCTTGAGAAGGAGAGGTGGACGCCACACGAGAAGAAGTGTGAGGTGAGCCGAGAAGAGGAGGGGCAACGGGAGACGGAGACTGCTCACAAAAGAGGAGGGGAAACGAGACCATGCAGAAGAGGGCGCCCACAACAGGAGGGAGGGTGGGGCCAGTCTTCTTCTTCTCTCCCCCCCCCTTCTTCTCCGCATACTTCTAGGCTCGAACACCTGCTGCGGCGGCCGCTGTTGCATGAGAGGGCGACGGAGACGGACAAGAAGAAAGCGCAAACAGCCCCACCCCCGCTCGTTCACAAGTGCGCGCGCGCGCGCTCAGTGGGCCCATGCACCGCAACACAGAGAGCATGTTCCTTCCCCCTTTCGCACGCGATCCCGACACACGGCCGCGTCGAGGAAGCTCGAGGAACGCAACGAGTGCACATCCTCCTGCTCTGGCGTGTGCTCGCTCTAGACAGTGCTAGCTCCTGCCCCCGCCACCGCCGCCGCGCTCTATCCTTCTTGCACTCCAACCGGAGGGAGAGGGGGGGGGAGGGAGTGGCTCCAAGTCTAGCTGTTCTTCGCCGCATCAGCAGCTCAAAATGGGGGGAGGGGGAAAGCTAACAGAGACAGAGCTAAGTGCACTTGACACACACACCCACCCCGTCGCCCATATCATCGTCCTGCCTCTTCTTCATCGTCTTCAACAAAAACAACAACGACAGCAACAATAGCGGGGAGTGCCTCCCGAAAACAAGCCCTCCCTCCCCCTCACTCCTCCATCTTGACTTCTTGCTTAGCCTGCGGTGGTCGCTCCGATCTCTGTCGCCGTTGCGGTCGCCCGTCCTCCGTCTCGTTCGTCGGCGCCTCGTGGAATCGGCTGTAGAGCACCTGAACACAGACGATCATATACAAGAGTGATGGTCGAAGAGTGGCGCCCGACATCTCCTTCGTCGATCCCCTGCTGAATCTTGAGCAGCTGGAGCGACATTCGAGGACCGATCTCGGTCAGTCGGATGTTCGTCAGCTGGCCTTCACGAGCCGACCGTCGGTTCAGATCCTGAGCGAGCGCAACCTCGGGCGCCTCGTCGTCTTCGTACTCGCTCTCCGACAGTTGGCCAGGGCTGTGCGCATGACGGTGGTTCGTGTGTGTGTATGATCTGTATCTCACTTGACAAAGAAGTCGGAGATGTCCTTGTAGCGCGACAGATCCGGCACCTTGCTCTGAATCAGCTTCTTCACCGGCTTCGCAACGCCCGTCGGCACCGTCTTGATGGCACTGAAAGGATTCGTCGCTCATATCCTTTTGGGGCAGAGATCTTCTCACTAGTGTCGGAATTCGATCAGATCGGTAGTGCTGTCGTAGCTCATGAGCACACATCGACGAACCTGGCCAAGGTTCAACTGCAAACGACGCGTGAATCGTCAGTGGACGAAAAATCGCGCATCGAGCATACCGTGTCGAGATTGATGGACGGGAACATGTTCTGCACGATGGTCTGGACCAGATGCAGTTGACGACCCTTCTTCGCTCCGAACCCATTCATCACGACCAGTCTGGAGGGAAATTCGAGGAGTTGCAAAGAGTCCCGCAATCTTACGGAGAGTTGCGGAAGAGCTCCTGGAAGAAGACTGGTCGTTTCTGCGCGCTGAGCACATGCTTGCAGAGGCTGTACTCGTGTACTGCAATTCGAACGACACTTCGTAACAGACATTGAAATAGCGCACTTCTGAAAGTGAGCGTCGGTCCCTGAGACAGACGAATGATTCGGAGCTGGAGCGACTGTTCGGAGCGAGTGATCACCATGATGTGAGTGACAGCGAGCGGCGACGCATTCGCCACAAAGTCCTTGATGTTGTTCCGTTTTTGCACCTGCACTCTCTTCCTCTCGCACATCCCATCAAAAGTGAGATGCCTTGAGCTCACGGGCCGTGTACGGCTCCATGACCTGTCGCAGATCGTGCTCCAGTCGACGAGCATACTTTCCGACCACGCCTCGGTGAATGACGAACGAGTGGGGAATCCCTTCCACCGCCTCGACCTGAAACAGACGCAATCCCTCGCACTCCGGCCATACGATTACCGCTTGTTGCTCAAGAAGTTTCCGTTGTGCGGCGGCCTCCTCGCGCTTGCTAGTGGCACGCTCCTTTCCACGATCGGCTTTCTGTCGTCACAAACCGCTGCTCTGTACAATGCAGTGATCGAACCTTGAGCGCTCCCTTGGACGGCTTTCCCAGACCGAGTTGTCCCGCACGTGCAGCGCGCACAGATCGTCCCTAATCGAAGAAATGCTTTGGAATGCGAAAGCTGTAACCAACCCGCTTCCGTCTCGCCATCGAGCCGAGTAGACAAATGAACGCGCAACTGGAACAAGTACTGTTGCTCGACTCGAATCCTACGCTTCCGTCAACTACACTCTGGACAATCGGCACTGGTCTGGTGGCAAACAGATCGATCACCACACTTGGAGACTTCTCGCCAACAACCGTCTTCATTCTTGCAGCTACCAATTGTTCGTGTCTCGACGTGTTATCGGAACCGTACTAGTAGTGGTGTTGCCTACTGACGGGCCTACTACCTCAATCTCGCACTCGGGTTTGCGGGATATGCGCGCATGTGTGGATGCGTTGACTGGTCGAATTCTGACGGCGGCAGTCTACCCGACAGGATGATTCCAGATCGAAGATGCAGCAAGCATCGGCACTAGCTTTGCTACTAAGCATCACTCTAGAGCATGTCGTCTCCGACTAGTTGTGTGTGCCCCGTCGCCTGTTAGATTGTGGCTAGTGGCGCGAAGGCAAAGTTGAAGAGCGACTTGAACGCGGCGAACACGCGGTTCCAGAGACCGGCGCGTTTTGGCGATCCGCCCGCCGCCCTAACGATGCGCAGCTCCGAGTTCGGGGACTGGATGGCACGATGTTTGCAGTGCACGCATTCCAGTTGCTGAAGTTTCAGCCTCGGCACTGCTCGAAAGACCGGGTACTGCTCAAAGTAGCCCACAAAGCGGACCACGTCTCCTGGAAAGGCAATCATCGTATTTCAAACGGCTCTCTTGACCGCCGCCACCACCTTCGTCAAGTAGCTGGAGCTGTTTGTAGAAGACGCTGGACGCCTGCAGCATGACGATCGACTTGGCGGACGAGACGCGCAGCTCTCCATGCGGGCCGGACACTTCAACCTCGAACGAGTACGTGTTGTACGACCAAAGACTGCATTCGTTCGGGCTAAACCGTGCGTCTGCACAATGACGATCCTATGGAAAGGCTCACGAAATTCCGGTTCGTCCGCTGGACTCGTCCTCGTCGTAGAAGCATCGAATCGACTGTGCCAGACCGTGGGGCAGATAGGCAAGTAGCGACTCGAAGGGATTGTCGATGGCCGAGATTCGGACACTGCCAACGGTTCCCTTCCACCACACCGACGTGTCTGACGGTTAGCCGTCTTTTTGTTTTGGAGACACTCACACCTTTGAGCTGGCTGCATGCCACCTGTCGATGAATCTGGTTGGCCTCGGCCTCGGACACTGCGCAATTGCGATCAAACTCGGTCCTGACGTATGAGTACAGCCATTCGGGGGAAAACGAGCAAACCAGGTCATGTTGGACACATCGTCGGTGGGATCGTCATCAAAGGACGTGACATGGCCGTGGTACATGAGCGAGACAACGGCGAGCAGTGCCGCCAGCCATACGCCGACCATCACCCAGCGACGGAGCCGCGAGTCTTCCGGCAGCACTGAGTCGTAAAGTTTGCGCATCGACCGAGCGAATAGACCGCTTCTTACGCGAGAAGGACAGTCTACGGCTGAGCAGCCGCCAGAGTCGCGACACCAACAGAGGAGAGAGCAGGACGAGCAGGGTGGCGATCGCTTTCAGTGCAACGATCTGCGAACGACAGGAATATAGCCAGAGGCTGGCGAAATTGCGGGCGGACGGGGGTGCAAATCGCATACCACGTCGAGGTGTTTGGTCTGAGCGATACAGGCTGCTCCGATGGCTGTGGCCGCTGCCCACGATGGGGCGGCAAGCAGGAGGGCCGGCGCCGCGGCCATCAGCCATCTGATCATGATGACATTCTGGTGGTCGAACATGCAAGACGTGCTCACTGGACTGGAGAGCGTGGCAGGGGCTGTGAGAGAAGCAACGTGAGCAGCACGTCCCACCACGCGAGACAGACCTAGCTTCCGCTTGTCACTCCAACGTCATCATCGCTTCCTCACCATATGCGGAAGGATGACGGCGAGCGCAGCGTTCGCCCCGCCACGATGCCATCGTCTGCCGGCCATCAACAGGTAGAAGCACGGGATCGACAGCAGAGCTAGCGATGGAATCGACAGACTCACCGTCACGTAGCCTGTCAAACGTCATCATCGTGTGTCGTGAAGACACGCAGGAATCCTACTGATCTTCACGGCTCCGAAGCGTCTCCATAGCGCCCAGCGTGCAATCGGCCAGTGGTATCGGTCCAGAATCACTGGCAGGCTGGAACCGTCGATTGTGCATATTCAACGCGTCATCATCGTCATTTACCATGCAATGGAATTGGCAATCATCGCGGCGACCGCATAGTGATCGGTGTTGTCGGCCAACCGGATGAACGACTACATAGGCAAGTCGATGTAATCCAGAGGAAAAAAGTCATCAACCAGCAGACTGAAGACCAACGCCATGATGATGAGCGGGGCACCGTAGGGCAGTCGTCCCCCGGCAGATCCTAGAGTAGCCTTCACTCGAGGAGGAGGATGGCAGAACACGACAGTACCGAGTGCAGCGACGAAGAGTCCGGTCCAGAGGAGGAAGAGAACGTAGCGATCCCATCTGGTCTTGAGATCGAGCGGCTGATGGGATGCCCGTTCCACGAGACGCCGCAGTCGAAACCAGGCTCGACCGCGAAGTTTCCTCGTCCCATCCTTCCCGCTCTTGTCGTCCTCCTCCTCGTGTCGGTGTTGTTTGAAAATGCGCAGCGTGGAGTAGATCATGAGCACGAATGCGAGATAGACGAGCGCCGTCAGAGCGGGCGTCACGAGCGAGGAGAGCGACACGAACTGGGCGAGACAGACCAGAACCAGCGTCTGGATGTGGTGCAGCGGAAAGGCCGCGTACACCACGCTCGCCCACTGAACATGCATGCTCTAGCGAACGAACCGCCTCTCTCCGACCTGTTCGTTGATTCGACGCAACAATCCGTCCAGGATGGCATCAATCCGTGACAGACCGTCCTGCTTCTTCGGCGTCTTTTCCTTCGGTTTCTTCTTCTCCTCCCTTCGTCCTGCTCCCCGATGGCGAGCCGTTTCACCAGCAGTCTGACCACCGTCGCCGCCTAGTTCATTCGCCTCCTCCTCCTCCTCGTCGTCCAGTTCCTGCTCGAGCAGTCGGAGAAATTCCTCTTCCTCCTTGTGGGAACACGACTCTTTGATAGGCACCAAATGAGCAGCGGCACCTCATTAAAGCGCGCTTGTGGTCGATCCTCCTCGGCGAAGGATCTGCACGCGTCGTCGTGTGTCTGCTCTCGTTCGAGATTATCGTAGAGTCTGGAGAGTAGCGACTGCGAGGCCTCATCGGACGTCTCGTCCGGACAGGCGGCCTGCACGATCGAATCACGTCACTCGGCGGAATGCCGGCGCTACCGCATGAACGAGTCGTTCGATGGCTCGTCGATCGCGCGTCAACTGCGGTTCCGCGGCGGCCAGTCGGCGATAGACAGTGCGGGCGACTTCTCGTGAGTCTATTTGCGTGTTTCCTCATAACTCGGTCAGCAACAGACATTCTCTGTCGTCATCCGAGTCGTGTCGATTCTGGTTCGTCGGTGACGACGACCCTCCATCAGACGAGTGTCGTCGTAGAAACGACATCGTCGGACAACAGCGAACAGGATCCTCCTCTCGTCACCGGCTCATTCCATGCAGACCCGCGTCACACAAACTGCTCCCGTGCGCCTCGCTGTGATCGATTGTCTCGGTTCACTACCGCGTCCTCGTCTCGATGATGGCAAACCTCCCCCCGCATCCTGGCATTCACAGAGGGCAACAAGAGCTGAAGATCGAACACCACTCTGCTTTTTCGCATTCGAAAGCTGTTCTAGTATTCTCATCGTTGTTGATGTTTTATCTCTCTCTATTTATGGTGGAATGGGTTTAAGTGGTGGGCGGAAAAGGTGGCGACCAGACGCCAACTGACACCGACAGGGCGATAAGAAGAGGAGAGAAGGGGGCGGCAATGTTCGCGTCAATCAGTGCTCGTCAGCATGCTTGCTCGACTCGTGTTTGCGCTCTCTCTGAGCGGACTGCTAGCTCTCGGCTGCGACGAGATCACCGGCGAGTGGATCAACGAAAAGGCATATTGACCGATGACGATGCATTGATGGGGGGACGGAGGACATTGTCAGGGATCCGTGCTGAATATCACCGCTCACGATGGCGATCTGGGCGCGTTCGACGCGACATTCGAGTCGGCCGTCGCCCTGAAGGACGACGGATTCGCTGGTGTCCCCCTATCCTCTTTCCTTCCCTCTCTGTGCAAACCCCCTCCTTCAGAGAGGGGTCGCCGCCACGTACGGGGCTTCTACCGCGAGGGTTTGCTCTCGTACGCAGTCGAGTTCCGCCACTCGATGGCGTCGTTCGTCGGCCAGTGTCACCACGTCAAGGGCGGTGTATGTGTCGTCAATTTGATAAGGGAGAGAGAGAAGGACGGTCTCGCAATGTCAGGCGCGCATTCACATCACTTGGCTGCTGCGCACTCCCACCAAGAAGGCGCACGAGGCGTGGAAGGGCACTCGGTGCACCGCTACCTTGATCTCAATAAACCCGCGTCACGAATTACTGCAGAGTGGGCGAAGATCGCTTCACGCGTCGTCGTCGACCGCACATCTTGCCCGACAACCTCGACAACAACGACTTCTAATCATTGCGAAGGATACACCCTTCGTCTCATCACATCGTATAAACAGCGTCGTGTCTGTACATATTTGGACATGGTGTCTCTGTTGTCGATCACAAACTGATCAACGGAATAACCGGAGAGAGAGGGCGAGGGACAATTGAGGCGGGACGGAGAGAGAACGGACGTGGAGGACTCGTATTCCTGTGTGTGTGTGTGTGTGTGTGCGCGCATGCTTATGTATTAGTTCGGGTTCTGCCTAGTCAGTTCGCGGATCATCCTAGATCAGTGTGGTGCACCTCCCCAGTCCGACGGGCGGGTGTATGTTCTGCACACGGGGTCCGCCGATCACCCGAGTATCATTCTGTAGTAAAAGGTGGGGCTGAGAGACGTGCACCACCGCGCATATTTCGGTCTCCCTCGATCTCTACGGTCGCCTGTGCTGCGGCGTTGCTGGTGCGGTCTCTATTCACACGATGCAGTGTGATGATGGTCATGAGTTCGGATACAAATAGACCAGGGGAGGTCTGTCTCGATCACAGAGAGCGTGGACACGACGAAGTACACTGATGGTGGTGGCGATGGCACCCCGTCGGCGGCTAGTTGATGTCGACCGGCAGCGGCGCGTTGTTGTCCGGCACGAGCGACGTGAAGAACGAGGTGAAGAAGTTGAAGCACGTCGAGAAGAACACCTTCATGGCGGACGGAGTCGGCGCCGGCTCCACGCTTTCCTGTTGTTGCTGCTGCGGCTGCGGCTGCTGCTGACTCGATTCGTCCGTGTCGTTATCCTCTCCGCGCTGCTGCTGCTGCTGCTGTTGTTCGGCCGCAGTCGTTTCGGCCTATCACATGCTCGGTCTTATCGTGTTTACGGGTCCATCACCGACCTGTCGAAGCGCGGCAGCCGCGGCGGCCGCATCGCGCTGCTGTGCCTGTCGTCGCATGCGCACCACCAACGCGAACAAGCCGATCGCGCCGACCACGAGGAAACTGAACCGTTCGATTTGAACGCAACGAAAAGCACACGATGATGATGATGATACCGTTCCAAGCTGGCGTACGCCATGAGCAGGGAAACCAGGAGAACCAATCGAAGTCCACCGTAGATCAGTGCCAGAATGTCATGGCCTTCGCCGCCGGCACCCTCTCCGGCATCCTGCCAACAGATGATGAACTGTCATGGACCGATGTGACCGCGTACCGCATTCAGACCAAATGCCGCCGGTCCTCCGCCATTGGCGGCCGCAGCCGCTGCGACGGGAGCAGCGTCAGGAGCGGCGGCCACCGGCTGAGCAACGACAGACCCGATCGTGGTCGCTCCGGCGCCGATCGACTGCGAGTACATCTGCACGTAGTTGGTGTAGTACTGCTGGTAGTAGGCGGCCAGCGATGGATCCGTTATTCCGTATTGCTGCTGATAGAACGCCGCATACTGCGCGCCATACGCAGCCGCAGCCGCCGCATGGTCAACCTAAACGATAAATCAATCAAATGATAGCGGTCAGTCGCGAACCGTCTGCGGCAGAGCGGGAGGAACAGGAGCTACGTCAGCAGGACGGCGTTGACGAAGTTGCGAAGAGCTCGATGACGACGACGACGGCGAAGAGGCAGTCACTCGGATAGCCAGGTGAACGATCGGCGTGCAATCGGACGAGATACGACGAGACAGAGCCTCTCTCATGGCCTGATCGTCGCTCAGACACGCGCCGTTGTAGATCAATCGTTGCGCCGATGGAGCCTGCAACCAGGGCATGGATAATTTGATACAGGAAGGGAGACGGACCGGCTGATTGGCGACCAAGGTCTGCAGTCGCTTCTTGAGGTCGAGCACGGTCTCGTCCGGAGTCACCGTCAAGTGGATGTCCTGCGACGAGGAATTGGAGTCGAAACGAGCCACGAAACTCACGGTGGACGCCTCGGAGACGCAGCGAACCACGACCTCGATGTCGCTCATGTTGATGGACGCACGTATGAGAGATTGTCTGGAACGAGTGAGTGAATGCAAGACAATTCTTATGAGACAATGGAGAAGGCTCGAGAGGGGATTGAAATTCTGCCATGATCGGCCGGCACTGCAAGCAAGCACACGTCAGCACACACACGCACGTCTAGAGGGGGAGAGGGAGACACTAGACGGCGAGGCACACTGCTGCTTCTGCATCGATCGATAGTGCTGCGGCAGCAGCAGCATCAGCAGCAGCAGCAGCAGCAGCGCCACTCCTCTCGTTGCCTACACGACGGCACTATGCCCTCCCACTCCTTCCTTTGTCAATTCCATCGACACAAATGAAGACCAGCAGCAACGACTGTACCGACAGACGCCCACATACACGTGCAAAACACTGGCCAACTCCATTCGGAAGAGTAAAACGCACTGCCAATGCTACTCGCCGATTCGTCCATCGTCGTGTCCCAATTTCCGGAGACGACGGTTGACGAGACAGACTAGCCCGTGCAACACAGCCACCTTCCGAATACGCGTATGATCGTCTTCTTGACATCCTCTGTCTCGTCTATTCGACGGTTCACTCGATTGTATCACCATGGTGATGGCTATTTCCACTGTCTATCGCACCGTAATCAGACGCACAGCGTGTTTGAAGGCAAACTCAGAGCACGAGAGCGCTGACGTAGCAAAAAGGACAATCGCCTTAGCAGCGCACTCTCATACAGAGTAGAAGTTTCTTCCATTTAGAAGCTCTAAATCGAGTAAAAACCATCTGCATGTTCGTGGCAGGACCTGTACCACTATCGCAATCGCTTCGAATTCTGGACACACAAATTCAGGCAAGCATGGGGCAGTGACGGCATGTACCAGTGATAGCGAACCCGGCAGTGGTCCCCCTAAACACGCGCGATCTGGAAGGGGCACAGGCGCGTGAGCAACAATGATTAGAGTCGCGTCGGGACCCGAATGTGTCGGTATGTCATCTGTGGTCGACTAAGTGTCCACTCCGGGACGAGTCGTGTTTCGCGCGAGTCAGAAATGGCGTCATCATCACATTCGCTTCTGACCTAGATTTTCCCGTCTGGCTAGAAGCTGCAGCGAAACGAGTGCGCCGCCGCTCTAGAGGCGCGAGTCGATGAGCAAGCGTGGCGCGAAGATCTCTAGGCGATGATACGTGAGACGGCTCAACTCGATCAGGCGAATCATAGAGATTAAAGGGATTGCTTTTCGGAGAACGCTAGGCACCAGTCACTGGATCCCATTACGAGTGTCCAGCTTTTTCCGAAACGCCGAGATTGCAGACTTGCGCGAGTCGAACTTTGTTGCAGGCCGGACAGGATCCGTCTGCAGCGCCCAAAAGCCTTTCTGAATTTAGCCGCATTTTGACCACGATCGCTGTCCCGATTTCTCGTCTCTCGATCCGCACACAGGTATGCCGACACACAATGAAGAGAAGTAGGTGAGTAAGGTATCGGCGCGATATAAAAGACTTTCTCCCAAGTTCTGCTCTAGACTTTGTCTGTTCAGATGCGGACTGTTTGATCGTGCAAAGGAGTGAGTTGTGCTGATTCGGTAGCTGTTTCTCGGAAGTGTGGTCACAAGTCGGCAGGCGATGCTGTCGAAACACTCCAACCCGATTGAACCGGAAACGGCGAGACGCGGCTCTAGACTGGTTGTCTGGACACCCTCCTATCGACGAGAGTCGATTTGCCGCGACTCAAATTAGTCGCTCGCCATTCGGCAGAAGCGAAACTGGACGGTAGCCTGCAGAATATGTCATCATCATTTGAGCAGGCTATAGTAATTCATTAGTAATTCAGCTCAGCAACAGTACGTCGGTCTGATCACAGGGTTGTGTGCGTGTGCTGCAGTTCGTATGTTCAGTAGGTTACCTCTTTCTCTCGCTCTCTCGCGCGCGCGGAAACATCAGCCGAATCATTATAGTCGTCTTGTCGTCTCTCTCTCGGCTACTTGCTACCGTGTCTGTATAGTGTTCGGATGTGTCCGATGATGATGATAGTCGGGCGGTGCGTTAGTCATCATTATGCATTGTTGTCCGATGAAGCAGCAAGTAGTCGAACGTAGTAGTTGTGCGGGCGTATGAAAGCGCAACGTCTTCTCGGTCTACGGTGTCTGACTGTTTCTTTCTCAGCATGATTTGCATGTACCGGACACGTGAGTGGTGTGTGTGTGTCGACGCACAACTGTTCTCTTCTCCTCATGCAAACAACTGACGAGTTGCCACGACGAGACGTGATGGCGATGATGATGCGGTGTCCTCTCGATGAGTGGATGTTGCGATAATAGATAGAGGGGGCGTGACGAGCTAGGAAGATGCGGTCGTGGTGGGCGGAAGATGATGATGGTGATGATGGTTGGCGGCGGCGACGGCGGGCGGGAAGGGCGACGTGGCCGAGAGGAGACCCGAGTCGGCCGAGCACTCGTCCACCGCCGACGGGCTGGATGCGTTCGCCGGAAGGACCGGCGCGAACATGTAGAGCGGCACGGAGCGATAGACCGAGTCGCGCGCGTCCGTTCGACCGAGGTCGGCCAGCACCGCGCACAGACGACCGACCGTCGCGCCACCCTATTTTTGCGACGTCACAGTACGAATGCAAGTCGAAGCGATACGCTACCGGATGTTGTATCGCCCACTCGGCGAGCAGCTGGTCGGTGCGCGACAGTTGCTGTCCGGTGGAGTCGACCTCCGGCAACTGGTCGGCGAGGTTGAGCTTCACGGCCAGAATCGACCAGTCCCTTCCCTCCGGATGCGGTCGGTCGAGGAGCGAGGCGAGCTCGCATCGCACCGTGAGCGCGAGGTCCGCGACGGACATGTCGATGCCGAGCGTCAGTAGCCGAACCACCTCCCGGGAGCCCATGCAGACGACGTCCACGAAGAGCTCGTCCTCCTCGTGCGTGCCCCGCACGGCGAGCTGCTCCTCCTGTTGCATGGCCATCATGGCCTCGGGCGGGAACGTGGCCGGATGCAGGGCGTGCGCAGCCAACTGTACGTCGTCATTTTCCCCTGTTCCATCGAGAACGACAGTCCGGGCAGCAGTACCTGTCGCGGCGAGAGGAAGTGTCGTTCGAGCGCGATGCCGGGCGCGACCTCGGCGGCCGTCTGCTCCACGAGCGAGACCAGATCCTCGAGGAAGTAGAAGGCGGCCGTCGCGTGCAGCGTCGGCGCCCGCACCCGAACCTCGATCGCATCGCCGGCCAGTCGAACGAGCGCTTCCAGTTGTCCGGACTCGAGCTGCGAGCTGCCGCACCACTGCGCCAACTGCACGTCCGTCGCGTCCTGTATGTGACGTACGACGTGCACACTCCCTTCTCGCCACGTGCGCTCACCTGGAACTCGTGCACGCTTCGTCGAAGCGCGACTTGCACGCGCGGGAACGTCGAGTGCAGGGATCGCTCCATGCCGCGCATCGGCTGCACCCGCACTCCGCCGTACGCGTAGCCCGCTCGTTTCTCCTGGAATGCCGGCGCGGTTTATCGGTCGTTCTAGACGGCGTGGTCAAACAACGGTCCGTACCGGCCAGATGGTGAACGGCGGTTCGGCGGTGATGAGCGTCGGCACCTCGTACTCGGTGTCGGCCGACACGCCGGCGCCCCCCGCCGTTTCGTCGTCCGGCTCGAGGGGCGCGCAGAGTTGGAGCGTCTCGAAGACCCGGACCACGTCCTCGGGCTCGGCCACGTCCGGAAACAGCGTCCCGATGTATCGCAGCGAGAAGACGGCCACCGCGGGATACGGACCGACCGATGCGGCGGCGGCCGTTTGCTGCTGCTGCTGCTGATTCTGGTGTCTGGCCGAGTGCGCCGCGACGCCGGTCCATCGTTCCCAGCAGAGGAATTCGCCCACGACCTGGACGCCGAGCCAGTGCGGGTTCAGCACCACGTAGTCGGTCTGGCGGCCCTCGTCGCGCAGATAGACCACTTCGCCGATGAGTTGCAGCTGTTGAATGAGGGCCCGACAGTGCGAGTCGCCCGCCATCGGGTTCACGTCCGACCGGACGATGGCGGCGAACGCCGGCCACGTCATGATCGGGAAGGCGGCGTGCTGCCGACGTAGCGTGTCCAGATGACGGACGCACACGTCCAGCAGACCGAGCGGGTGCGGCAGACGCTGAAATCGCATACAGGCATGTGATGCTGCTGCTGCTGCTAAGCGCCATCGCTCGCGCATACCTCGACGATGGCGGCGCGTGCGACGGCCAGATAGGTGCGCAGCTGCCTGACGCCGGGACAGTTGGGTTG
Organism: Bunonema sp. RGD898; assembly: GCA_014805405.1. Classification (NCBI taxonomy): domain Eukaryota; kingdom Metazoa; phylum Nematoda; class Chromadorea; order Rhabditida; family Bunonematidae; genus Bunonema; species Bunonema sp. RGD898. The sequence continues at coordinate 12,711 of JACMII010000003.1, read as the reverse complement.
GGCCGAGTCGAGCAGCACGAGCTTGTCGTGGATGTCAAAGTGCGTCTCGAAGCGCAGTCGCACCGTCCTGAGCATTGCCTCGACGGCGTCGGTCGACGCGGGCGCATAATCCCCGTCCAGCACGGGGATCCGCGCCGCCGCCGCGTGCGTTGCCACGAGGACGACGCGCGAACGGCGCGCCACGACGCCGCAATGCCCTGCAACGGCGATGGCGATGATAGCGATGATGTGCGTATGGCATAGTGGTACGAAAGACCGTGCGGGCCTCCTCCCCTCATCACATACCGATGGGCTCGCTGGGCGTGACGCGTCCCTTGAGGAAGTTCATCCAGTAGACGATCTGCTTGTACTGCACTTCGGTCGGATCCGTCGCTCGACACACGACCACGTGCACGCAGTCGGTGTTGCCCACGAAGTGGTCGTAGGTCGTGTGCAGGGGCTCGTAGCCGCCAAACTCCCAGACCGAGAACTCGCCGGCGCCTTGAACCAGCACGTTGTGCACGGCGATCCCGCGCGTGTACGCCGCATGCGCCGGTCGCGGTGGCGGACGAACGCGCGGCGTCGAGGATGGTGTGGTGCCGCCGCCGCCGGCCGGCGTCGCGATGCCGCCGCACTCGGATGAGAACGACGACCCTTGGCCCGAGTGAACTCCCTCGTCTGAAGAGAGTAGCCGTTGTTGCCACCACCACTTCGCCTCTCGCAAAGCATGCCTTTGAGCGAGGCGACCGACGCGACCGAGCCGTTGTCGGAGAATCGCCTCTGCACCGCGGAGAGCAGCTGCCCGAGTCGACCCTGCCCGACGAGCGCCTCCGTCAACCGACTCTGCATGCTCGAAACTCGTTCCGCCCGCCCCCGCCTCGAGCGAGCGTTACCTTGCCGGCGGCCGAGTGCCCGAACAGCTTGAGCTTGATGCGCTTCAGCGGCGAGTCGAGCGTCTGCAGCTGCGCCGTCAGCTCGGCCCTCGTCGCGTCCTGTCATCAACTATATGGTCTGTGATGGTGGCAAGCTCTTGCATTGGCCATGAGTGAGAGAAGTGCGGCGACGGACGCGTGTCCACTTCTGGTGGCGACGGCCTCGGGCGTCTCGGCCTCCTGCAGTCTCCCTTCGTAGTCGATCAGAAAACCGCACTCCTCCACTGCCATGGTGGTGATGGTCGGTGTTGTCGTTTCTCTCTCTCTCCCCACTCCCGACTAGCAACAGCACAATACCATGCCAGTGCGAGAATGGCAGATCAAGGGGGAGGGGGCGGCACATCATCGCTGGGACACGCAGCAGCAGCAGCAGCAGCAGGGTTTGTCGATCGCCGTAGCGCGCAAATCTGGCGGCATTCTCTACCCTGATTAGGTAGCCTCTGCATGCGACCGCAATAATGCGCCGCTCGGCGAGACATGACGGTGATCGATCGCACTTTCACTTGCTCTCTCAGGAAAGAAGAGGGAGACTGCGGAGGGGAGGCGAGTGAAGAGGGGGGGGGGGGGGGGG
>JACMII010000003.1:0-11219 GCA_014805405.1 Bunonema sp. RGD898 | reverse complement strand
CCCCCCCCCCCCCCCCCCCCCCCCCCCCCCCCCCCCCCCCCCCCGAGAGAGGAAGAGAGTGAGGTGTGCTCGCGCCTGCAGCAAGTTTGCATCTCTCTCGCGCGCGCGCTCTCCTCGTCGGACGTGCGTGAGCGCAGTCGATAATTGACACATGCGCGGTCGGCCGTGCTCGCGGCAACTCTAGGAATAGGTGGTGGTGACGACGGTGGCAACACACAACCCAGTTCCGCTCGTTCAGACTAATGGACGCTGGAGATGGGGTGAGCAGAGAGGGAAGGAGAAGCGAGACGCTTCTCGGTCCTTCATCGCACTACGCTTTCCGTCGCCCATGAATGCCAAATAGGGTGGTGCGCGCCTTCGGCGACGACGATGATGATGATGTTGACCATTTAGAGGCGACGAGAATACGGGGAATGCAGCGAGCGAGAGACGAGGAAGGAAAGCAAGGGGAAAAGTGTGAAGAGAAGGGAGTGGGGAACTTTGACGCCTGCATCGGTCTCCCTCTCTCTCTCTTTCTGTAAGCTCTCTCCCCTCTACGGCACGTCACATGCGCGCAGTCAGAAAAGAGGTGGTGGTGAAGTGGCGACAGCGGCGGCGGCGAGTGGGGACGTGTCGCGAGTAAAGTGTTTCGCTATTGTACCTTATTGCGGAGTCGTACGTCGGCCTTCTGAAGACAGAGCACCCGCACCGCGTCCAGTTGACCGACTCGTGCCGCGATGTGAAGCGCCGTCTGGCCGGCCTGCAGAGATGGACATTCGGATATATAGTCGCTACTGCAGTCTCGTGTTTCTGGCATCAAGAAGGGAATGCTGCCACGGCTGATGATGATGGAGAGGAGGGAGCTGTAGCACTGCTGCTGCTGCTGCTGCTGTGCAAACCAACAGCAGCAGTAGCCTAGTTGACAGCGACGGGAAGTGAAAGGGGGCCGCCACGACTACGACTTCCCCTCCCTCCCTTCCTCCCTCTGGCTGGCCCCAAAGACAAGAGGGCTGCGCTGCCTTGTTCTGGAGATTGACCGGCGCCTGGTAGTGCAGCAGAGTGTGCAGGGCGCTCAGTTGATCGGCCGCCTGTCGGGCTGCGGCGTGCAGGGCCGAGTCGCCCTTCTGCAATCGCGTCCGTCTCTCGGACAAGCTCGACAACAGCACACGTACATGATCCTGCAGATCGACGCGCGCTCCTCGATAGATGAGAGCCACGGCGATGTCGGCGTGCGAGCGCCTCAGCGCCACGTGCAGAGCCGTCTCGCCGTTCTGAATCCGCTCGTCCAGCGTACGATCTGCATCGGGAACACTTACGGCATCCTGTGCATCGACGATCGTCGAGTCCGCGTCGAGCAGGGCGTCCACGCATTCGGCATGTCCTCGAGAGACGGCGCAGTGCAGTGCAGTCTCGCCTTCCTGCAATCGACGCCATTGCTTTTTGTCGCGCTATCTCGACACGATGTGTCTCAATGCAAAGTGGTAATGATGCAGATGCGCACATTGACACAACACTGTCTTCTGGGCGTGCGACAGCTGTTCATGTGATGATGACGGTGATGCTGGCGATTGCCAATCCCATTCTCATCCTCGCCATCCTCTCCATCCTCGCCATCGTCGTCGTCCCCGTCGTCGTCGTCGTCGTCGTCGTCAATAGAACTGCGCGGCGGTGTGTTGAGACCAATGTCGGCAAACATGGTCTCGTGCGCGAGTTGGTTAAATCGAGGGTTGGCAGCCGGACAGCCGATTCGGCAACAGGACTCCGGCGATGGCGGTGACACGGACCTGTCCTGGTACTTGTGGTGCCCGCTTGTTTCCGGCCGTCGGGGCGGTGGTGGCAGCGGAAGTGGATGACTGACGAGATGATGATGATGCTGCGGCGGCTGCTGCTGTCGTTGCTGGATGGTCGAGAAGTCGAAGAATAGCACTCTTGTCTCTTCGTCCTCGTCTTCGTCCTCGGTCTCCTCGAAGAGACTTGACAACAGTCTGTTGCCAGTAGCGGGCTTTGCGGAGGCAGACGAGACTAGTGAGTGGAAAGCGGCGAGTGAACGATGTGGGGATGAAGAAGGAGCGGCGGCGGTTGCTGCTGCTGCTGCTGCTTGAGGTGTGGGTCGTGGGGTGCAGCGGTTGTCGGGGGCAACGGCCGTCTCTCCGTCTTCGTGTGAGCAGCCCATCATCTCTCTCGTTCGCCTTGTCGTCGGCCTCTGACGCGTCAGTGGCCGCTGGCCACACCAGAAGCCGAGAGAACAGGTGGGCCAACAAGAGGCGGGGCAGCTACCGCGTCACCGCCACTCAATCGATCCTGAGAGGGGCACGCCCGGAATAGGGAGCCGACGGACGGACGGACGTCAAACGCACACCGCTAGTCGCCGGAAGATGCGCGTGCGAGCAATTGGGAGGTGAGTGAGAGAGCGGGGGAGAGGGAGATGAGAAGCGCCATCATCATCATGCATGAATGAGATGAGACACGCCACCCATCCACAACAACAACAACGACGACAACGACGACAAGGAGAAATACGATAGATATGGTAGATGCGTAGATGAATGCGAAACCTTGTTCGTGAGTCGGAGCGGCGGTCGGTGCTCGGTTCGGAGAAGGAGACGCACCAGCGGAGCCCGTCCCAGGAATGCCGCCACATGGAGCGCGGACTCGCCGTGCTCGTCCACCAGCCAAGTGTCGACACTCTGCGGAGCTGATGCAGTGGCGTTATTCTGCTGCTGCTGCTGCTGCTGCTGCTGTTGATGATGATGATGATGATGAGAAGGGTGATGGTGGTGTGTGCTCCGTTCCAAGAGCGCGCGTGCCGTCTCGAGATGTCCGTACCGAACGGCGCAGTGCAGTGGCGTCTCGCCACTCTGCACATTTCCCCACTTCAAACGATGTCTGTCCCCGACGCGGCCCGACCTTGTTGCGTGCGTTCAGGTTGAGCCGTTCGTGCACGAGCAGCTCCACGCAGCCCGTCTGTCCCTCGCGACACGCCCAGTGAAGGGGCCGATCTCCTCGCGAGTCTTCTCTGCAATTGCGGACATCATCCACTGAACGGGATGCGAGTCGACGAGCGCGCACCGTTCGAGATCCGCGCCAGCGGCCTGCATCCATCCCAGAAGGTCGGCTCGTCCGCCGGCCGCACACATGTGCGCACCCGTCTCACCAGCCTGCAAGTCTTGTCGTTGAAGGATGGCGATGATCGGATCGATCCCCGCTGCTACGCACCGCATTCGCACGATTCATGTCGAGCCGATGAAGGGCTGTCAGTCGGCGCAGTGCAGCGGCTGCTCCTTCCTCGCAGGCCACCAGAATGGTCGACGTGAGGAGATCGTGCTGTAGAATATCGCGCGACCATCAGATAAGGACGTGAAGGGTAATATTCGTACGGGATCGTAGCGCGATTGGCACGATCGTCCGTTGGCGGCGGCCGCTCTGGCTTCAGCCTTGGCTCGTCGACAGACCGTGTTGCAGAGTCGAACCAGCTCGATGGCTTTCTGTCAGCAGCTCGACTTCGAGGCGAAACAATGCCCGAGCCTTACCCTCCATCGTTGTCTAATTTTGAAGGCCTGTATGTGGGCGGTTGTAATGCAGGAGTTTTTGCGAAGGTCGGCCACGGCGGCCGAAGGTGGCTGCAGACAAGGAGATGAGATTAGCATCAGCGAGGGGAATTGGAGGGGGAGGGGGGGGGACGAACAAAGAGAAGAGAGGCTAACCCCGCGAATCCAGGGGTGGCTGAGCGCCTCCTCCACGGTGGCACGCTGACGAGGGTCGCGCACGAACAGATGTGAGATGAAGTCCCGAGCGTGAGGTGAGGTTCCTAGGAGAAGAGGCCACAATATGGGACGATACGAGACACACTACCTTTGAAGTAGCGATCCGGAAAGTGGTAGCGTACTGCTGAGATGTTACAAAAGGTGGCTTCTCGAGTCTCGCCCAGGAAAGGCGACCCGCCACTGCAACCGAACTCGTCCAGATCAAAGAATGCCCGCAGTGTTACACAACGATGCGAGGATATTGAATCGTAAGACGACGACGACGACGACAAGGATTGAGGGGGCTCACCTGAGAAGAATGTAAGTCACGACGCCGACCGCCCACATGTCCGTGGCCGGAGACAACGGCTCATAGTTCACGACCTCGGGCGCTAAACGGAACAAATGTAGAGGAGGGAGGACAGTGAGTGAGAGCGAGAGAGACGTACCGACAAACTCGGGCGTGCCGATCATGTCGCGCACCAGCTGGCCGGGCTCGACGATGCGCGAAAGACCAAAGTCGATGAGTTTGACACGCGCCTCTCCCCTCCGTCTCAGCATCACGTTCTCGGGTTTGATGTCGAGATGCAGGACGTGTCGTTTGTGGAGGTGTGCCACTCCTAGTAGAATTTGTCGAATGAAGGCGGCCGCCTCGGCTTCGTCCAGCCATTCCCGTGCACAGACGTGGTCGAAGAGCTCGCCGCCCGACACTCTGTGGGAGTGCGCGTAGAAAAAGCAAAGGGCGGGGGTGCAAACAGTTCGAGGACGAGGATCACGTCGGTCGGCGTCTCGTAGACCTCGTGCAACTCGACGACGTTCGGATGACCGGTCACTCGACGCAGCACATTCACCTGCACGTGCGTTCTCTTCCTCCTCTCCTTTCGTCTCTCGTCGCCAGGCGAACGAACCTCTCGTTCGATGGTCGACCGGGCGACGCCTCGTCTCGACGTGGTGCCTCTTCTTTTGCGCACCCATTTCGCGGCATACCACTCGCCCGTCGCCCGTTCCTGCACCCGCCGGACCACCGCAAACTGACCGCTGAATGAGGGTGGATTTGGATGGGACGAGAGTGTATGCAGCAACCTTCCCAGCTCCTGTCCGACCTCGTAGAACTGCTCGAAGGGTCGTTCGTCGAAGCGCATCGTCGGCGCCGTGCTGCCCGTTGGCTGTTGTTGCGACGTGACGGCAGCCAATTTGGGTATGTGCTGCGATGCCGGAGGGGGTACTGGTGGTGGTGACGGAGGGACGAGTGCGCCTCGACTCTGCGTCGCCACCTCTGTCAATACCGCCGTTTCCCCCGTCGCATGCGATTGAATGTGGTGGAACTGACCGGCGGCATCCAGTCGCATCTCTGCGCACCCTCTCCCCACGCCGCTCTGCCTCTCAGAGTCCGATCATCGGCCACTCTCGTGATCGTCGATGACGTTGCGCTGACGCATGATGAGAGACAGGCGGTGCGTTCCTGAAGAGAGATTGCGGCTGATAAAGTCGGGTTGTAACACTGCCATGGCAGCGGAGAGGAGGAGTGAAAGGCAGCGAAGAGGAGGAGGGAGGGAGAGAGAGAGGAAGAGGAGACAACAATGGCGAAGAGTGGACGAAGACACGGCAAAATTAGGGGGAGCGAAGAAGGGGTGTGGCGGCGGCGCCATCAGCAGCGGCGGCAGCAGCAGAAGCAGCAGCAGCCGCGCTGGTCACTCACTATCTCTCATCATTACGGAGCACTCTCCGTTTCATATCGCGCTCACTCAGGAAGTGGTAGTAGTAGGTACGGGTACCTGCAAAGTGTGCGGCTGCTGCTGCTGCCGCTGCTTCGGCTGTGCTGGCCAGTGCGGGGAGTGAGCAGCGCGCGCGCACACACACACACAGCCGACAGCCGACTGCACGACCAGACGACGAATCAATGAATGCGGAGCGGCGCGGTGCGCGCGCTGGAGAGAGGGGAGAGCCAAGACTAGTCGGCGCCAGCACACCTGTCTTGTATCCAGGACACCGCTTCGCTCGCTCTCTCTCTCTCCCTTTCACCGCCGACGGCAAGGAACGGGAAGAATATGCACAGCCCACTAGCCAGAATCAATCTTCTTTCCTACCCCTCCCCCTCCCTACACCACCTGTGCAAGACGGAGGAGACGACGAGGTTGCGTCGCCGCCGCCGCCGCCGCCGCCGCCGCCGTCGCTTCTCTCTATTTGCCGACCGACCGACCGACCAGAGAGACAGGGGGAGAGAAGCAGCGGTGTGTGGTGTGCGCGCGCCACTCAGAATAAGACGAAGACAACACGCACCGAGACGGACAAGGCCTGCACGAGACCGAATGCAGAGAAACTGCTCGCGTGCGGACGGACGAGCGAGCGAGCGATTCGTCCTGTCTCGATTTCAGTTTTCCCCCTTCTCTTGCCAAGCTGAAGACATGCGCCGTCTCTCGCTTGCTCGCTGCTTCTATGCTGCGGATGCCGAGACCCACGCACTCGATAAGCCTCTTGTGTTGCGGCAAACACACACACACACACACACAGGCTCTTTGACAGCGACCCACTGCCGCATCGGGATTACGACACGACTAGACGGCACAACAGTGCAGCGCCGAGAAGGAATTGGGCGTGCATCGATGGTGGACAATTCGACCTTGCAGTGGGAGAAATTACGACATACATCGATTGGGCGAGAGAGAGGGGGAGAGAGACGAGCGATCGACAGAGGTGGGACGGCGACGGGGGGAAGAAGTGAGAGGAAGATGGGCGCGAGAAAGGCCGTCGAGGCAGGAAGGGGGGAGAGGACGGATGGACGCAACGCGCACACTCATCAAGTCAACAACACAACCAACACAGCCATGTGGTCGCCATGTCGTCATCATATGTGCCGCCGCCGCCGCCGCTGTCGCCAGCCGCTTACCGGCTGTACTAGAGGGGGAAATGCACGAGAGAAAGAGGAAGAGAGAAACGAGAGACGACGATCAGGACGGGCGATAAGGAGGCGATGGCGAAGAGAAAGGGAGAAGGGGGAGGAGGAGGAGAGACGGACAAGCAGGTCAGCGGCAGCTGCGCGCTTCTTCTGGTTTTTGCAGCTGCGGATGCGCATCCACCACTGGCATGATTCGATAGCCAGAGTGCTCGTCTCCCATGCATGGAACGACACATCATCGCCATCCAGGCGAGCAACATTCGGGTGAAGGGAGAGAGAGGGAGGGACAACACTCGAGAAGAGTGAGTGACGCGGCGACACGGTCGGGAGTGGGTCGAGGAGAAGAAGAAGAAGAGGAAGACGACGAGAGGGCGAATTTCGGGCAGCAGAGGAGGAGGAGGAAGGCATCGATTGAGAAGTGCGGAACAAGTGTGCCGAGGACACGAGCGAGCCCCACCCCCACAAGATGGACTGTCTTGCGAGGCGGGAGAAGGGAGGCGACGACGAGGACGGCCAGTGACCGGAACGATCCTCTCTCGTCGCCAAGATATCTAGTCTCTCCCTCCTTCTACATCATGCAGCGATGTGTACGTGCGTGTGTGCTGTCCTTGGACTGTCGTCTATACACACACACGCGCACGCATGCACGTACACATCGAGCGGGAGAAGGACCGTCTTCCGACACACATGTCCCTCTCCTCCTCCTCCTCGCACTTGTGTGTGTGCACTCGGTCTCCTGCCGGCACACCTCCTAATAAGGCCACTTGCGGAGAGGTGAAGGTGGGGACGACAGAGGAGGATGGGGGGAAGAAGGGGTTTAGGGGAGACGAGGGAATGCGAGAAAACGAAGAAGGAAGACAGAAAGAGTAGAGTATCGACGATTGAGGGGCAGACGACAACTGCTGCTGCTGCTGCTGCTCTGTGGTTGCAGTCTGCCCGTGTCAGGTGGCCCTTTCTCTCTCTCTCAATAATCTCTTCTCCGCTCTCTCCTCATCCTCCCCTCTCTCTCTGTTCGTGACCGCGTGGCAACAGGAGACGGAGAGTTGGGCTGCGTATCGATCGGAAGAAGAAGAGAAGTGTGAGAGAGAAAGAGAGTTGTTGGACGACGCAGTAGCGCGTCACCACCGTCTGTCTGTTTGTCCGTCTGTCTGCGTCCCTGACGCCTGCACAGCTCCGTCTTCCCCAGTCACGCGTGGCACTCCTCTTCTTCTCCTCCCTCGCTCACTGGAGACACCATCTCGTAGTCTGTCCCAACGTACACCTGCTCCCGTCTCTGCCTGCCTCGCTTCGCGCGCGCCCGTCCATTATTGATTCAACGGCATACGTCGTCGCGTGTGCATACTCACGCCTTCAGCTGCCGCCGACTCTCTCCGTCTCCATTGCCCTCTCCTTTCGCCGCCGCCGCCCCGCCAGTAAAGATAGCTATATCGCTCTTTATGAGTCCGCTAAATTTCAGGAAGCAAGGTCAGAATCATGGCACTCGACGACATGCCGACTGAAACGTCGCCCATCGTGAAACGACGAGGCGGACGAAAGAGGCACGTCGCCGAAGACAGCAATTCCAATACTGCGCCTGGAGGGTCGTCGCCCACGGCCGCAGGAGGCAGCTCGGTCTCCGCTCTACACGACCCTAAACTCATCTGCGTCGTGTGCGGCGATCAGGTAGGGCGCTTCATGCATGCGCCGCGCGCAACTCGATTTCCACAATTCTTGCAGGCGTTCGGAAAGCACTACGGTCGAGTGTGCTGCAATGGATGCAAGGTCAGGCGACGTGCACGGTGAAATTCTCCCCCGTTTCTTGTAGGGCTTCTTCCGTCGGTCGGTCTGGAACAATCGTCAGTATGCGTGCCGATTCGACAACAGCTGCACGATCGCCAAGGAGCAGCGCAACGTCTGTCGGGCCTGTCGACTGCGAATATGTCTCGAGGTGAGCGGTGGTGCCTTGAGGCAAGGGCGAACGCGCGATCTAGGCGGGAATGAATCCGCGGGCCGTCCAGAGCGAGCGTACGTCGAGCGCGAAGCAGGAAGTGTCCGCGCCGGCACTCTCCGATCAGGACGATGAGGACGAGGAGGTCGACGTGAAACCTGTTCCCGTCCGACAATGGTGAGATCATCACGATGACAGGCGCCCGTTGGAGAAGGTGAATGCGCGCAGTTGTTCGATCGAGGTGCAGACGGACGATCTGCCCGAGTCGGATCTGCTCCGAAAGGCGATCATCATCCAGGAGCTGTGGGCTCGCGTACAGGCTCGAGTCGACTCGGACGCAAGTGTCGTGCACAAACGGATGAACACCAATCGAGGTGCTTCTTGCTCCTCTATTCGACAGCATGAGAAGAGTCGATCTGCAGCCGCGCTGGAACCGGCCACTCCGTGCGAAGTGCCCTTCCTTGAAGCGTTCAACAACCCAAATCTGGTGGCTTGTCGAACGCCGGTAACCAGCGACTGGTCACAGATCGAATGAGGGCTGAGCATCCGATTCAGGTGACGCCGACGGGCTCTCGAGTGGCAACGGCCCGCGAGGTGATGGATGACTGGCGTCGGGCGTTTGTCCTCTACGTCGACTGGCTCAAGGTGCTGCCCGAGTTTGCACTTCTCTCCCAATCCGACAAGGTGCGTGCGCTCTTGGAGCAATTAGTGCAAGGAGGTGATGCGCTCGTAGGTTGCACTGGCGAAACACCGATTCGGTCCGTTCTACTGGTGGATTGCCGGCAACTGGACCGTGGCCACAAACTGCGACGGAATCTGCTATGCAAATGGGACCTACTTTCCGAGGGAGAAGGACAAGCAGTGTTTGAAGGATATCAAGTTGGCGCGCACCTCATTTATTGCATACCCCGTCTCGTGTGCAGACAAATCGTGGAGCGATTCATGGAGTCGCTGGCCGGGCCGCTGCGAGATCTCAATCTGGATGAGACGGAGCGCTGTCTGGTGTGCGCCATCCTCGTCTTTTCCGACGGTACTCGTCGTCCGATCTCCTTCGTCCTACAGCACACCGCCATGCATTGTAGAGCTCTCGTCAGTGTCGGACGAAGGTCGCGAACAGATGCGCAACACTCTGGACCACTACCTTCGTTTGCTGCATGCGCACGACCGACAGAGGTTCCGGACCATGTCCAATGTGGCGATCGGCGTTCGTGTGGCACGCATCACGACGCTGAACGCGGCGCTCACGAACCTCGTCTTCCTCACGCACGAGAACATCCAGCTCAACGACGTCCTTCTGTTGGCCGAGTTCAGCGAGGACTTTAACGAAGTGCGCAAGGAGGCATACGCAAAGTTCTAGCGTTCAAACTGCACGCAACTATAGCCGCACGCACGAGAATGTTAGGACAACAATGAGTGATTCGAAGAAGGTTCATCTGTCAACTCCACAAGTCGAATTCGTCAGGAACACGTACGTGATATATTCCCATCTCTGTGTGATACCGATCATGAATGGTGTCGAGTGGTATCAGTGGACCCCTGGCTCCCGGACTTTCGCGAATCTCGTCGTCACATTTGCGGCACTTACGAAGCACGCTGCTGTGTGAGCACGATTTGGAGCACTAGCTGAAACATAATGTTCGTAGCATGACGGCGCCTTGCGATTTCTTCGTCAACGTGGTCGCGCGACCGATCGTCATCAAGGCGTCCGTCGCATGCTTGCCTTCCAGACAATTGCGAGGGTGGTTGGCGCAGATGATGGTGCTTCGCAAGAAGATTCGTTTCCATTCGGCCAGGGAAGTTGGAATCGCGTGGACGGAGATCACAGTTCCCCATGTGCGAGGAAGTCGAAAATGTGATCATCAGCGCCCACCGGAAGTGTCTACAGATGGTCTACCCCAACTAAAGTGACGTGGTGATAAGTCACCTGGCCGGTGGGGGAATTCGAGAAGGGCGGTTCAACGACGGACAGAGTGAAATTCTCAAACTCAAGCTTTTCTGAAAGCTAAGAAATGTGAGCTACAGAGAAATGCAATACCAATGATGAATTTCGTCGCGTCTAGCTTGAATCAGCCATGTTCCTCGGATAGCAGCTTGCGTGTGGCGACCCAGTAGGGATGCAAGACCGTGGCCACGTACAGAATGCGATGACGCAACATTTGGCCTTGCAAACACTGAGGAAGAGGAGTGTGATAGTGATGAAGAAAATAAGGAAGCAAACTGGAGCTGAAGGGAATTTCTGTCAAATCAGCAACTCGGTTCGATTGGGAGAACAAGTACGAGTCAATGAACGAGATGGTAACGCAGCTTTTGCGACTGGACGTCTCATTCGAGATGGCAATGAAATTAACAACGATAGGGAAAGTAGAACATGTTGCCACGAGAGGTCGGATATGGACAACGAGACAATGAGATCGGCCATAGAAAAAAGGACGTTTAGCCCGAGTGCCGCATGCGGATTCAAGACCACTATCCCGTTCGTAGAACAATTTGAGTTGGTTTGAAAGAGACAACAACCGATTGAAGAGGTCGTTCCAACGAGTGGAGACCGACTAATAATCGTAATCGAACAAAGTTAAAAAGAAAAGACATACTCCGTTCCTTTTCTTGAACGTGAAATTTTGTGTCGCCGTCGCTGCTGCACGGTGTCTGTGTTCAGGTGCAGAAGGCTTGTGCC
>JACMII010000002.1:0-108646 GCA_014805405.1 Bunonema sp. RGD898 | reverse complement strand
TGTGGATGGAAAACACTGTCAGGTGATCCGGAATCGGTTCTACATGCCAGCCCGACCGGGCATTCGCGACCCGATCTACATCGATCTCGAACGAGCAGAACCTCCTCCATGGTATTTCAGTGGATTGGTCGCCTTTCAGCCATCATTCATCCGTACTCTAGTCCTCGTGTCGGGATGGAGGGGCGTGATCATGGACTGCACATGCTTCTGATCTGTCGATTTTCCGATCTCACCGTTAGTGGCGAGAAGAGGAAACGAGCGATGCCGGCACTCCCCGTCGAGGTATGTGCCTGCGCGCTCATGAGCGAGCGTCGTTGTTTTAGGAACAGTCGACTCTACTGAAGGGCGATGCGTCCACAGATGCACTCTGGCGATCGATGGCCTCGGAAGACGAGGAGACTTGGCTCGGCGTATGTCGGTATGTCGATTTTTCTGTGGCGAATTAGGGAAGTGGGCTCGAGTTCGAACTTTGACTCCGAGTTCGAACTCGAACCCACTTTCCTGTGGCATACGACGGATTGCGCACAGGGTGTTCTTCCGCGAAGCCGGCGAATACAGCGAATCTCCATTGTGCGGACTCGAGATGGGTCATGGCAATGTGACGATCGTCGAGCAGTCGCATCTGGACCGCGAGAACTGGGAGGAGGCCGAAAATCTGGTCGACCAGCTGATCACGCTCGGAAAGGTGCTCGCCTTTACGGAATGAATGAACTCCTTCTTTTTTCTGGTTCTGCCCTCGCACTTCGGGATTTACCCCCTTGCGTGCGCAGATCACACTCTGTTCCATTGAGCCCTGTCTCTAACTCCTTCTTTAGAAGCTACATTCGAACCCGTTCATCAAGCTCAGCGTGGTGGTTCGACTCTTTCCGCCAGAATCTTCGGACGAGGACACCGCCCAGGGCTGCTCTGAGGAGGCGGCCGGCGCCACTGCTGACGCCACTTCCGCCGCCGCCGCCGCCGCAGACCATAAGGGACAGCAGGGCGAGCCGTCCGAAGATGTACGCTTCCATCGGTCGCACGGCACGAAATAAAATACAACTTCAGCTAGCCAGCCAATCTGCATCGCCCGATACTCGTGACGAGGAGAGTCGTCCGCTGCCATCAGCGGACCCGAAAATGGACCAAACGTCATCGGGCATCGAGTCCAGCCATCACCAGGCGCCATTGACGCCGGCAGTCTCCGAGGAGAACGACGACCACCTGGATGATGGGCCTTTCAGGCCGTACGTCGAGTGGTCGAAGAAGACGGACTGGGCCCGACAGAACAGTTTGCTAGTCTCCGATTTCACGAAGAATCCAACTACGTTAGCGCACCTGATGTCGCTTGTCGACGAACACGGACGGCCGCAGGTCTATGACAAGCACATCGAGAGGATCAACAAATGTGGGCTTTTCATTGCGCTAGGCATCACGCCCATCTACAGACATGCCTTCCGCCTCTAGCTTCACGACGTCTCTCATGGATCCAACGGCGGAGAGCGTCCGACTAGTGTAAGTTCAGTTGTCGTCGTCGTGAAACCGCGACTTCCTAGCTATCGGTTCCGTCTTCCGTTTCCGCTGCGCGCCCATCTGGCCCGAAGACGGCCCGAATTTCTGGACGCACTAAGCGCAACGGCACTCGACACGGGACTGTTCGCAGAGCGACTGGAAGTGAGCGCGGATCAAGTGGCGAAGGCTGTAAGTGAGGCGCTTCGAAGTGAAGATGAACGGCACTAGGGAAGCGGCGGGGGATCGATTGAACCGGGGGCAAGAGTGCGTGAGAAAACGAGAGATATCAGATATTTTCGCCGTCACGCGTCTCTCATTTCATGTGCTATCTCGTCCCCCGTTCAATCAACCCCCCGCCCCCGCCGCTTCCCTAAGCGACACACTCAGTTGGACGACGTCGACGGCCAGTCTTGGTTCGAGGCGAGCCCCGAAAGTGACAGCGTCGATTGGGAGGAAGCGCCCGAAATCGCAAGGATGACGTGCTGCATCTGCCAGCGCGTCTTTCCGGACCGATTCTCACTGCTCCTCCATCTGAACACGGCATACCCGCAACTCGTCTTTTCCTATGCGATCCGGAGAGCAGAGGACGATGGCTCGCCAGACACTATGATGGTGCTTGTGAAACTCGACGCCGACTACGATGGCAGTTATGAGGTGTGAATTATGTCTCGCTTCCACGAGACAAGATTAATCAGATCAACTTTCCGCCGCTGGAGCGTGGCGCTTACGCGGGCCAGAAGCAGCCGTTCGAACTGGGACGATCAGGACCCGCTGTTTGGCTTGTGCATAGGTTAGTGCGCGTTGACTTTCATCAACGCGCCGTTCAGGATGACACGGCTTTCGCTGCTTCGCAAAGTCTTGCGCGTCGATCTGACCGCGTTCTTTGAGGCGAACTCTCGGGAACATCGGTTGGCAATGCTCCCGCCGGGACGACACACGATGCCGTACGATCTGACGTGGTTCGCGCATTTTCGCCGTATTTCAGTGAGCTCATCTCGGTGCTCGACTTTCGCGGCGCTCATCTGCTGTCGAACGTGAAGAACAATGACGTTCCTGTTTGGCGTCACATCACTCGACCGCATCCCTACCGAGTGGAGCTGCACAAACGGGTAGGCTTGAGGTTTTGATGCAGGGTGCGATTTTTCGCGAAAAATCGAACCCACTTCCTTGTTTCGATGGCGACAAACTGCTCTCTCAGAATATGGCCGACTTCACGGACATGACAGAGCAGGAACGTCGTTTCCACACGCTCTGGAATCACTTCATCGAATGTCTGACGGGCGACGTCTTCCAGAAGACGAGCGTCGCTTTCCAATGGGTATTGCGCTGCCTCCAGTCTTGCGTTGCCTCCAGCCTTGCGCTGCCTCCAGTCTTGCGTTGCCTCCAGCCTTGCGCTGCCTCCAGTCTTGCGTTGCCTCCAGTCTTGCACTGCCTCCAGCCTTGCGCTGCCTCCAGTCTTGCACATTGTGGATATCGTAGGCCGCCTTCATACGACTCTTCTGGGACGTGCTGCACGCAAACAACCTCTCCGGCATCTGTGTCAATCACTTGACCAACAAGGTTCCGGCTGAAATGTTCCGCGAAGACACGAACACGTCCAGGCCTCGCATCATCTGATCTCGCATCGTCGCTCTCCGGGCGATCGTACCCGGTTTTCGATGGACGAGTTTGAGCTACAGCATCTGCTCAATCTGGTCGTCGATCGAGAGTCGTGCGCGCTCAAGGTGCAGGGCATCCGAGAGGAAGTGCTTCGTGTACTCGTTCGAAATGGTACTCCCCCCGTCACGGGAACAACATCCCTAGTCGAGACCGTTTCAGTCCATTTCCGCCGCGCTCGTTTTGCTGAAATCTCCGAGCAGTCGCAGATCGACTGGCTACGAAAAGCCTGCATTCGACTGCCGAAATCGCACCCGTACGCAGGACTCATTCATCCGTCCGAAATGGTGGCGTTTTCGTCTCGCTCCCTCAGTCCTGGATCCTTATTTCAGGTCCTGTTTCCCCCCAACGGTCAGGCGCCAACGTTCGTGACGGACATTTCGCAACTGTCCCTCTGGGATGAGGTAATCAATCGTTTCGTGTTGAGAACGATCCCGCATGCTTCAGGTTGGCATGATCGGTCCACGACGCGTGCCACGGCGATCGCATCTCCTGATTTCGGAGGTGGACGGCGACGCTGATGGCAAGGCGTTTGAGAGAAAAGACACGCGGCCGTCAAACGTGTCGGAAAACCCATCGACCGTCGGGTCGCCAGCGCGGTAACGAGTCTTTGAGACAGCATGGAGTTGAATCTGAAGCGTCACACTGGACGAGGAGAATCGAACTCCTCGACACTACATCGAACTGGTGGCCAGTGCGAGGATCGAAGGGTCGGTGCGAGCGGCGAAACGCCGCGGAATGATGGTACCACTGGGTTTACAGTCTCCCCCTGATTCTCGATTCAGGTAACACGAGAAGTCTTGGCGTCCACGATTCTCGCCTCGTCGCAGTGCGACGATGCACAGAGCGGAGACGGAGAATTGCCGCCTGTCAAGAGACGACGCGGACGCCCGCCCGTACGACCTCTATTTCGAAGTGGCTTCTAAGATGCGGGATTTGCAGCTGAGCGTAGAGGAACGGGAACGAAGGGCGCAGGAGAAGAAGGAGCGAATGGAACGGGAATTGACTGCGCGCAGGCGACGGGTTTCTGTCGAGGAGAAACCGAAACTGAGCAGCGACCAGATCAAGACGATCGAGAAGGAGGAGGAGGAGGAGGACACGGGAGTCGAGGAACGACAAAAAGACGATGACGACGAGCAGTTTGTCGTCGAGCCGTTCCAGCTCGGAGATGACGACGAGGTCAAAGTCGTTGAAGAGCATCATCATCCTGCTTCGTCTTCCTCTTCGCTGTCCGCGCCCACACTTTCAGGAGGTGTTTTTGCTATGCGGCTCAGCGCAGCCGTGCCGTTTAGACGAACCGCAATCCTCGTGCCAGACGTCCGAGGACGTGACGACGACGTCGTGTTCGGACGCGAACGGCGGCGCGAACGGCGGCGCGCACCGCGACCTTCGGTTCCACATCTCGAGCAACGCTTCAACCGCTGAAAGCAGCCGAGCAGCGGACTAGGTGCCGATCATGTACATGTCTAGTATTTATTGCCATCGTCAAGTGTCCGACACACTCACTGCTACACCATGGGCTATTCAGTTTTCACCACTCTCGGAACCAGGGGAATTTCAGCACGTGCTCTCGCAATTTGCCCCCTCTCTCCTTTACTTCGGAAATCTTGCCAACCGTTCGCGTGGTGTACGATGCTCGACATAATCATCCAGTATCCTGACAGGGAGAATTCTCTTCAACTGTCCAGACCATACAATCGTCATGACAAACAGGGCACACATCTCATGAGGGCGCACAGCTTCGAGACGACCAATTACAATGCTGCAAGGGACCTATGCACTCGTACTGCCTGAGGAGCATTTCGCATCCCCGGCATCATTTATGGCCCACGTGTTTGTATTCCTCCTATGCTCACCATTTCCAGCAGTACAGCCATTCATTCCTTTCGAAACCGCAGAAAGCAAGAAAACCCAAACGCCGAGTGTTTCTTCGAGTACCCTTACATGCACACGTACACACGCACACACACACTCATTCAACTCTGAATACAATATGAATCGTTCGTTTCAGCGCCCGCTGGTGCCAGTTCTTTCCTTGCAGTTAGAGATCCGGCATCACTCGCGAGTTTCCGGTTTTCCCCGCCCCGGCAGTGAACTGGTTCTGGGTGCCGGAAATTTTGGGTCGTCGTCGGTTCATTCACTCGCCTTCTAGCAGCCTGGGGTGGGGTTCCCGTGTGCATGGCAGCCCCTTTATGCGGCCGCCATTGAAATGCGGTCTCCCTCATTCGGAGGCGACCTGAACTTTGAGGCGAGATGAGACAAACAGACAGTTCCCTTTGCTCTCACGAAGCACATGTTGTTTCCTGGCGCTGTTGTTTGCCGGTGCGCGCGGTGGCCGCCGCCGTATGCTTTGTTGACTCGACAACCAGTGTCTCCCTCCCCTCTCCTTCTGCCTCGTCATCGTCTTCTTCTCTCGCTCGTCTTGCCCCAAGTCAGCTGCTGCTCCTACCTGGTTTCTCACACAGTTCCGAATTGCAGACTGGTTGCTGCTGCTGCTGGCTGCTGCTGGCTGCTGAACTGTTTCCCTCGGCCGGCCAGAGAAGATGACGATCTTGACGATCGTCCTTCTCTTGCCCCTCCTCTCGCTCGTCTCGGTCGTGCAGGCTTGTCACGGACGACGCTACTACTACGACAGCGGCATCGGGTACAATGCCATCAACGACTACTACGACAGTCTGGGTCCGTACGGATATGGTGGTGCCAGCGGCGGTGGATATAACAATCCCTACTTCATGTCGAATCCCATGTTCGGACCGTACAACTACAACGCGTACGGACGGATGTACTCGCCCGGTGGACTCTATGCAAGCGGAATGTACGGAGGGTCGAGAGGATATGGCGAAATGAACGGCCCGTACAACTACAACGCGTACGGACGGATGTACTCGCCCGGTGGACCCTATGCGGGTGGAATGTACGAAGGGCCGAGAGGATATGGCGAAATGAACGGCCCGTACAACTACAACCCGTGGGGCCCGTACGAGCGCTACCGCTACGGCAACATGTTCGGGCCGATTGCGAACCTGGTGGAGAAGTCGGAAGAGTAGGACTCGTGATCGATTGGCTTGCATTCAGGACACATCTTGGCAGGCCTGGTACGACGAGGTCGCGTGGAAGGACGCAATGGAAGGCGTCTTCTACGACTAGCGCCGACGACGAACTCACGAGCTACGAACGAGGAGGCGGACGAGGGGGCGGACGACTGCTCTCGGAGATCAGTAGTGCCAGAGATAGAGACAGCTTTAACGGAGCAAGAACACGAAACGACGGTGACAACGACGACAACAACAACAACAACCATGACCATTATCTCTATGACCGCCGTGGCAGATTCGGAGGCGGCGGCGGCGGCGGCGGCGGCGGCGGCGGCGGCGGCGGCGGCGGCGGCGGCGGCGGCGGTGGCAGTCGCAGTTCAGCCACCGCCGCATTCAACGAATACTTCTCAAATAGTTGGCCTAGAACCACGTAGCAACCGCGTGTTGTCATGATCACTTCCCCGCCGGAAGCACATCTCAGCGAGCACACATCGAGTCGTGTACATACGCGGGCGCAACAATCTCATCTCACGCGCACACACACATTCACGTCACACACACACACACCAACGCGATGAAACTTGGGTCACCGATGATTCGAACGAACGTCATTCAGACATTTCGCCTCACATATCGCTTGCCAGCATTTGCGCTACACATGAGTACTGTCGTTTGGAACTGGTCAAAATCTCCTGCCTTCAGGCAATCGCAGCCGAATCGATCAACGTATTCGAGTATGGTGACCCCGTTCATTTTCACAGATCTTCTCCACGGAAACCGTTCACAGCAATTCGTCAATTTGATTTGTATCGAACTTGCCGTTCAATTTAACAAATATACGTCGTTATGAATTTTCCGATTGCTCCTCGAACATGCGCTCGAAGATGAGCGATGCCATGATGGGTGACTTCACGCGGTTGCTTGTCTCTTTCTTTCAACCATATTTCAGATCTCCTGTACCGTCCGAGCACGGTGGCGACTCGATCTTCAATGCGGGGACGGACACACGACAACACAATTGAGAGTCACTACAAAGAGGAGTGAAGACTCTTTATTTCTCTTTCACGTGAATATAAATGACAAGAAAGAGCGAAGAGTAGAAGACAAAAAGAGAGAGAGAGAGGGAAAGTGCAGACTGTAGGAATGTTCGAGATGAGGTTAGGGCTGTTGCACATCAACTGCTGACTCATTCTCGGCAGTTTGCTCATCCTCGTCAGCCTGCTCATTTTCATCAGCTTGCTCATTTTCATCAGCCTGCTCATCCTCGTCAGCTTGCTCATCCTCGGCAGCCTGCCCATTGACTGTCATTTCAACGGCTTGCCATTGGGGATTGAAAGCGTTCGGAATGCTCTCCTTATGCTGAGCAAACGCCTTGACGTTGAATTTGGTTGGCCCCTGAAAGACATCCTCTCATTGTCAAACCATTCATCCGTAATACATCAACGTTCGAAAAGTTATCCATCAAAAACACGCTCTTGTACCATTGCGGGTCAGGCTCGATTTTTTCTGGAGGAGGGTTGTCCGTCTGAAATGTGTTTCTGACGTGACACACTGTACTGTCAATTACCTCTGCTAGATCGCCAATAGGGTGCCACTTGAAGGCTTTAGGAGAAAGTTTCTGTGATACTCTAAACAATTGCATGTACAAGACCTACTTCTGGAAGTACACATCGGAAGCCTCCAGCAGGCTTCCCATCGCTTACATTCACCTGCACAGATGGACATTCTAGCTTCGAATAGGCAATAACACCACCTCGAGAGTGAAAGTGTGATAGTCCGGTTCAGACGCATAGTAGATCTTGGTGGCCCGAAATTCGTTCCCTGAACGTTGAATGTAACGACAGCGAAGCAGCACTTTACAACCTATTTTTTCGTAGTCCAGTTGGACGTAGTCGTTCATCTCAAATGCACGAGGAAAGGTGGAATTTTGCGTCAAGCTGTTTTCGTTCGCCATCACAATAAGGCCATATCGAGTTTCGATCTCCAGTACTCGATTGTTTTCAGAAATGGATTTGATCTGACCGATCGCTGCAATCAATCGTCACTTCAATCATCATCCGAAAGCAAACCTTTCTTTGAAGTATCTGGTGGTTGTAGTGTGATTTCCTGATTCGTCTTTCTGACGACGGAGAAAAAGTTGACTTTCTTTGGATCTTCCTCGTCCTTCATGATGCGGTAGGGCAGCCACCTGCGCCTTGCTATCTTGACGGAACAGTAGAAGGCCAGCACACGAATGGACGATCCATCCTGGGAGACAGCCAGTGTGGTACCTTATTATCTTACCTCGAGTTTTTTGCCAGCCTCTTCACAAAATCTTTCAATTTCCTTCTGCTTCACCCGCACTATAGACGTTATGCTTGGATCGGAAATTTGTGGGTCACTCACAGCGGTCGCTTGCTGAAGATATATACAGGGTAGCACAAATGGACTCTGACAGAAGTTTGGAAGCATCCCAAAAATCAACGTGCATTTTACTTTCTCATTCTAATTGTCAAATAGCCCTATATTAGCAGGTTTCAGAACCGCGAACAAGCCGAAAATGTCTCGTGTACTCGAGGATTCGTGAATTCTCCAATCGAAAGTGTCGAAGGTGGTTTTACCATTCACCGATTTGTTTCGGCCGTATCCGGGGAATTTTCACTTTCCGTTCACTCTTTTTCCTTCACATGAGCGCAAAACTATCAGGGTTCATTTTGTGCCACTCCGTAATTATTGAAGACACACGCGGAACTGTTTCACCTGAATTGCCATGGTCTTAAAACCGTTTCGATCGTCTCGCACGATGCCGTCAAGTACAAATCGTGGAAGCATGCCATGTGAATGAATCTTGGTGGCGCGAAGGCCGGCCATCACATCGGGCACCTATGATTCTTCTCTTCAATTCTATTGCACAGTAGTACATACCGGAATGTGTCGCTCGCAACTCACCTCGAGAACGTCTCCAACTTTATACACCTGGATGCATGCTATCCAAGGAAGGATCATCACGTCCTCACCTCTCCATCAGCCCACAGATCTGCGTAGACAACAATGAGGTCCAATTTGTAGCGTTCTGTGAACAGTATCTGCATGAGAGTTCATGGTTCGATCTATGAGACATCATCACAGACCAGATACTGATCTGCGGTACGGATAACGCATGCCATGACGGGATTCTCCGTGACGGTATCCACCATGACGATGGAGGTTGGCACGATATTTCACGCTGTTCAGACTGCTGAGTCCCGTTGTGTGGAACGTTTTGCTGGAGGACCTAGTAGGGATGCAAAGCACATGATTTCATTTTAGAAACATTCCGAGGAATGCCTCAAAGGGACGCGCCTAGGGATGTTGTCCCCGTGAAAACAATGTTCACGGGGACAACATCCCTAGACGCGTCTCATTTCACACACAACAAGACCAGTTAGTCCTGATTCATCAGGCCGCAGAAATAAATCGTTTGTGGTGGTAGAGGACTCATGTGACGTGTTGTCGCGGATTCGCTCCGCGGCCATCAACAAAATATCACCATCTCACTTTTTCTTTCATTATCGATCTCAAAGAAGCCCCGCTTCTCATCCCAACAACACAGAGAGAAGAGGCAGTCGACATGTAGCGACGGCTACTGGAGGCTCGCTCGAGACAAGGCAGAATGAAGTGTCTCGACTAAACCCTATCTCGAATAGTAGCGGACTAATATCCATCCCGTAGTGTCAATGAGAGGACATGTCTGTCGATCAGAAGAATGTTGCTGATTCCCTAACTGCCACTAGACCACGGAAGGAAGGAAGGAATCCGCCACACATGTCAATCTCCATTTTGGTCACCTCGTATAGAATTGAAGCCCGATTGACGCGCAATACACACGATTGTGTTGCAAGGGAGCGCAGAGTGCGGCGTTATCTTCACACATATCAGTCTGCTGTGAGTCACCACGTCTGCTTCATTCAGCACCAAAAGGAAACATAACTCCATAGATTGTCCTTTGAAACGCAAATCACAATGAAACGACGAACACGTATTGCTGCCTCACTGATTTCGTTCCGTCTGTTGGATCCATGTTCACGTGGCATCACGATCCGACAGGATGGCGCTTCAAGGCTCCCACTTTCCGCACGAGGCCAGTGTGTGGCCCGCAAGGACTCACACGCATATCAGCCACTTAAGAATCGCGCTCTATTTACACCCAAACAGCATCTGTGTACGCATATCGACCTTGACATATGTCATGCCAATATTTCCTAATTGAATTTCTCATATTCGCCGAAGAACCACTCGTTTGGTTTCTTAGCTGCGCGAGCGATTAACTCATCCGTGTCGGCCGAATAAGCCACAATCAAGTCGACGTGTGCCCCTTCCTAAACAAACGGCTCTTCAATGATCCAGGAAAGTCGACTGACCTGCACTGCGGGCTTGAAGTGACGAAACATTGCTCGTCGCGCTCGGCATCGTGTCACACCGCCTGGTGCGGGATTCTGCATGTACAGACTTTTGAATTGTCGCCAAAGCAGTCGCATACCTCAAAGTCCTTGACAATTACGTGACCGTCAAACGTGAGTTTCCGGACAGTTCCACGGACTAACCAGAGTTTGGCTGGAATTCTTGATAGAACTTCGATGGCTATATACTGTGTGTCTCTTGCACCCTATAATAATTCGCTATTTATAAGTCGCGTTCATGTAATCCATACTAATTCCTGCAGCTCATTTTCATTGACTCTGCGATAGCAGACTCGCAGAGTGTCGCCATGTCGGCAATCCTAGACCGAGTTGATTATGAAACATATCCAATTGATGATAGCCCACGCCAGACAATAGATGAGCCGGAACTACGATATTGAAGCGACGCGTGCGATCTACGACGAAATGCAATATCTAAATTCGTCACCATCAGTTCTCAAGAGTGCTTGACTAACCACGAATGGCCCGTTAACGGAGACGATCGGAGCCGACCTGATCCATGTACCCATTCCACCAATACGAGTGAACGATGCCATCCTGCGAGTACAGTGGTTTTCGCTGAAAATCAATCCATTGCTTGCAAAGAAATTTGAAACGTCGCGTCGGAAAAATCAGGAATGAACTGAAAGTGAAGAAGTCGGACACTTCGATAAGATAAGGCGACCATGAATGACGGCGATGCGAAGCGTGAAGAAAAAAAATGACTGACTGACGAAACGGGTAAACATGTCTACGCTCCAAAGACTGGCGAAGCTATGTGACGTTTCGCTCTTCATAATCGGTTCTTCCCCATCACATACAGTAGCGGGCAAAAAGAAATATCGCCCCTTGGATCTCGTCAACGAGGAGCGGTAAAAGTTCGTTGACGAGATCCAAGGGGGACATTTCTTTTTGCTCGCTACTGTACTCGCGTAAGCATCACAATCCGACAGAATGGCACTTCAATGGTTTCCACTTTCCGCACGAGACCAGTGTGTGGTCCGCAAGGGCTCACAAAGCATGTCAAACACTTTGAATCTCGCTTTATTTACACTCAAACAGCATCTGTATTCGCATGTCATGTTAGCACTCCCAATTGAATCTCTTATATTCGCCGGAGAATCTCTCTTCTGGTGTCTTGACTGCGCGAGCGATCAATTCGTCTGTGTCGGCCGAATGAGCCACAACTAAGTCGACCTGCATCTTTGGCTAAACAAACGGCTTTCGATGATCCAGGAAAGTCAACTGATCAGTACCGTGAACTCGAGGTGATCGAACATTGCTTCCGGCACTCGGCATCGTGTCACACCGCCCGGTGCGGGAGTCTACATGCAGAGACTTTTAAATTGTCGCCAAAGCAGTCGCATACCTCAAAGTTCTTGACAAGTTTGTGACCGTCGGCCATGGACTTCCAGACAGTTCCACGGACCAGCCAGAGTTTGGCTGGAGTTCTTGACAGGACTCTGATGGCTATATACTGTGCGCCTTCTGCGCCCTATAATAATTCGTTATTCATAAGTTGTGTTCGTATAATCCATGCCAATACCTGCGGCCCATTTCCATTGTTTCTGCGATAGCAGACTCGCAGAGTGTCGCCACGTCGACAACCCTAGATCGAGTTGATTGCGAAGCATATCGAATTGAGGATAGCTCACGCCAGGCAATAGATGAGACGGAACTGCGATAGTGGAGTGATGACCGTCGTCTGTGATGAGATGCAATAGCTAAATTCGTCACTATCAGCGCCCAAGAGTGCTTGACCAACCGTGAATGGCCCGTTAGTGGAGATGACTGGAGCCGACTTGATCCATGTACCCAGTCCACCAACACGAGTGTACGTTGTCATTCTGCAAGCACAGCAGTGTTTGCTGGAATGACTCCATTACCGAAAAGAAGAAGGCGAGACTAGTGCAGGAAGGTGCCAAGCTTTCCGGCCGCAATAGAACAACCGTCGCTTAGAGCGCACTCGGCTCTAGACACCGATCAGGGAGTCGTTCAGTGGTAGTTTATAGCGGTGGACTAGCTGTCCAATCTCCTTTTCGAGAGTGTAGTATCTCGGTGAACGGGAGGGCAGGAGCTCTCTTCACGCGAGAGGATCCTAGTCGGGATCTTGCTAGCTGGAGTCAGGCTGGGTCACTGTGGAGCGTTTGCCCGTCTTATATTGGACTGCTAGGGGCGTGCGTTCCTACGAAATCTAGCTGCATTATGAAAACGGACAAGCCTATAGCTCGTCACTGAGAGCAGCACACATGTGTCCTTTTGAAACTTGTGGTGCGACGTCATCTTCTTCTAGGGCGGGACCTATTGTGTCTGCACCAGTCGAATACTCTCGACGTCCATTGCTTGCGAAGAAATTCGAAACGACACGTCGGAAGAGCCTGGAAGGGGCTCAAGGTGAATGAGGCGGATACTTCGATAAGATAAGGCAACTATGAATGAAACTGTGAATGACAGCCACGCGAAGTGCAATGGCAAAAAATCACTGTCCGCCGAGACGGGTAAACAGGTTCACGCTCCAAAGACTGACGAAATGATGCGACATCTCGCTCTTCATAACTTGTTCTCCCTCATCACACATCACATGGGATACCAGTCCGGAACATGATTCTTGAACATTCCGGCACCCGACCTGCATGAGCATCGGCTCTCTGGATTGAACCGAAACGGATCGACTCGTTCCGTATCGGGTTGGCAGCGTCCGATTGCAGACTGTTCGTCTTTCGAGGCGCGATCATTACAGCGCTCTCGTCACAACATGCGCTCAGTATCTCGATTGCAGATGCGTTTGCAGATGCGTTTACATCTCGGCAAAGGAGACAGGAACGCCGATGTGTAGCCTACACCCCTCGCTCTCCTATTAGCATCGTGCGCATCACAAGGAGCGATGCCAATTTCGCATGCAAACGTCACATTCTCGGGCTTGGACGACTCTTTGAAGACTTCGTCGAAGGTCGGCCTCCTACATAGACTCTCGTTTGAAGTGCACGTCAGAAGTGGCGACCGACTGCAGGCGCCGTCCGATTGACACTGAAAACACCATAGACCGGTGTGCTGCGCGTAATAAGTATATGCAATTGCATTCAGTGTCATAAGCTGCAGGAAGGCATTGTCCAACTCTGGACTTGTTGTAACCTGACAAATATCACCGCAATGGCAAGCCACTGTCGGCGGTTCTTGCGCTTGTGGCGAATCGTTACAGCCGACTAGAGTCCAGAGACAGGACGCCAAAAGTGCCGGCAACTTGGTGCGAAACATTATGATGTAATGCAAGTGTTGGAAGCGAACATCACGACAAGGTGACAGGGCAACGACCCATGTCGCACTTCATTCGCATGCTATCATCTCGAGTGATTCGTCTTCGTCGCTCGGCCATTAGGTACAAACATGTCTGTGTCTTCTCGTTCACCCGCCTCAGCGTCTTATCCTCTGATGATGTAGTGGTGGTCGTCCCTCAGTAGTTGGCGTTGGCCTTGTCTTCAACAGCAGCAAGTTTTTGCGCAACATTACGATGCGTCCTCACATGGTGCCCATGCGTGATGGTTGTTGTCCTCCTTCGGAACGTAGGGCACGCCTGCCGAGAGCGAATACATCGCCAGCCGAGCCATCTGCGGTTTCGCTACTACACGAACGCTCTCTCTCCCCCACTCTGGCTGGATTGGTGGCGACGAGCGGTACGGACAGCTGCTGCTGACGCGCCTTCTCGACTTCCTCGCTGCAAATTACGACCCTCGTTCATGCGTGGAGCGGCGGCGAAGTAACCGATAGGTGGTCGCCGAGTGCAGCGCTCTGAATCGGCGCCGTCTCTGTTCGACGGTCGCCTTCTCCTCGTGCTCGATCTCGTCGTTCAGGATCTTGAAGAGTTCGCGGTTCAGCGTCGAGTCGATCGGATAGACGTATCGACCGTTCGCCGCCTCAGAGACGAGTCCGGATGGGGTGGACGACTGTTTTTGAGCTCAATCTCGCAGCTATTCGTCTCACCTCGTCCGACGGGTCCTGCTTGGGACGCGACGGAAGCAGCTTTCCGTTTTCGATGACGTACAACAGCGACGAGGGCAGGGTAAGTCGTCGACGGTGCGTACTGTCTTCGGCCACCTGACCAAGGGGGAGGTTTTCGTTTGAATGAACAATGCGCGTCAACGAAACCTCGCGTCCTCCGAGCAGCGCCACAAGCTCAGACGGTCGCAGGTACCCTTCCTCGAGCACGAACAGCAGGTTTGACAAGAGACGACGTCTCGCGGCGGGGTTCTGATTGCAAGGAAGGCATGCCGCATTGAGGGTGACGATCAACCTGGAGATGACCGGTGGGCGCGGCGAGCCAGCTGCTGATCGACTCGCGAACCGCACGCTTCCGAGACTCGGCATTCTGGACGGCACGCGCCGTCGAGATGTGACGGAAATCGATGCCGTCCAGGGGAACCGTGTTGAAGCCGATCAACGACTCGCTCGAGGTGGCTGCCGTTGATGGGGCAGCGGTGGTGGTCGGTCTCCGTGTCGTCGTGGTTGTGGACGGACGTCCGAATCGCTGATTCACGAGACGAGCCGAGTTTAGCGGACGGAAGTACGTCGGAAAGGCGGGCAGTTGGAATTGCAATGGCTGGCTCTCAAAGGCCGTGTCGATACGGCGAAAGTTGATCGGTCGCGCACCGAATCGTGGCGGGACTGCAAACGTTTCGATGACGATGAATTGGGCGACGTTGGCTCACCACCACTGTCATCGAATTGAGGCACTCGATCCAGCGGTGTGACGCCGCCAAGAGCAGCCGTCTTCGGCGGCAGCGCTTCCAGCTCTTCGCCGTTGAAGTTCAGCAGGTTCAAGTCGGTCGGAAGGACGGGCGCAATCTTTGGCAACTTCTCGATGTCGTCAAACGTCGGATCGAACGCTGGCGATGCGTGTCGCTGTAATTTCACGTACAGACGTCAATGGCATACTTGGGCTGTTTGATCACCGCTGTCACACTGGCAGGCAAATAGTCATAAAGGGAAACATTGAAATGGTCGAGAAATAAAGGAGAAAAGCAACGGCCTCTTGGCTGCTGTACAGTCGACGTCGTCGTTTTCACGTTTGCGCCCAATGCTGTCGCTTTCTCTTTGAACAACCTGATTGCGGTGCGGCTCATTGGCGACCAATCCGTAAAGTCGAAGGGCGTTCGTGCTGCCGACGACCATTAGCGCGACGGAGAGAAGAGCAGCCAGCATGGTGCTGAAAGAGATTTCTTCACACTTACATTCGGGAGTGTGAAAAAGCAATGGAACGCACGCAGGCACACGAAGGGATGAGGAGTGCAAAGTGCGATGTGAAGTGAGGGAACTGAAATCGACTGCAGCACAAGGTGACGAGGCACGTACGCACACGCGTTACCGCTAAACTGGCAGTCATCAACGCGCAGTCCTCTTACAGCAACATCTCTCATTCGGCGAGTTTCGCTCGTCCAGGTGTCTAGAGAAGGAGGGGGAAGGTGAGAAGGCAACTGGCCGCTATGTCGCGGATTTCGTCTCCTCTATCGGTGAGGGAAAATCTCTTCTTCTGCGCTCGGACAGCGGACAGACGGAAAGTGTGAGAGTGAGATGGGCATCATCAGACGAGGAAGAGCGGAGTGGAACAAAGCCATTCTACGAGGAGAGATTACAGACACATCCGATAGCAGCAGCAGCGGCGGAAGACGAGTTTGTGATCATCATCCTGATGGCAGCAGCGCCAACGACAACAACAACAATACACCTTGCAATAAGCCCGAGTGAATGGTCACCACTCGCCGGCATGCCTCTTCCCCCCCCCCCTCTCCGACAAACGACAGGCAAGGATCGGAGAAAAGCGCGAGAGGAGTAGTTTTGAGACGAGACTGCCGCCGTCTCTGATCGGCCCCGTTGTGCCTAGGCAGCAAGGGGCGGTGGGCATCGACGAGCACCGTTTCTCCTCCCAAATTGCGGGGGCGGAGGAAGAGCACAGGAGTTGGTGAGTCTCCGAGACGACGACGACCACCACCACCACCACCACGACTGTGCCTCTCTAATGTGCCTCATTGCGGCTGCGGGGAGAGGGGGAGAGCGCCGCCAGTCGACTGGAAGAAGAAAAAGAAGCCGGAAGAAGAAGAAGAGGCGAAAGGGGAGGGGGGGGGGCGAAAAGGCGAGACCGTCTGGTGTACACGAGGAGAGCGAAAGCGGGGGAGGAAACGAAGAAAGCGACAGGGCGGAACGGGGAGAAATCAACAGACATGCGCGCCGCACACACACCGACTAGCCGATCATCAATCTATATGGCGCGCCACTCGACAGGCGACGACGACGACGAAGGAGAAGATGATGGATTGCGGTGGTCGTGAACTCGACCACCCAAAGGGACACACGAGCGAGCGAACTAGCGACCGTACACGTCCGCGCACGCGCTTTATGTAGGTTTGGACGGTGGCAACAAAGAGACAATTGGCTCAGCGGCGGCGAGGTGGAAGGGAGGAGGAGGAGGAGAAGGCAACAGACAATCATCACATGGTTTATTCGGACGTGCACACTTGTGCTTCTCTCTCTCTCTCTTCTGCAACAAGAATGGCCCAGGGGCGCACGTGAGTTCACGTCGATCGTCGGCGCAGTTGCTATTCTCCTTCGTGGAAGAGGCAATTGAGCGGAGCGAGGTCGTGTGTTCTCTCATGTGTGCGTGTGACCGCAGTGGTAGCCCGATGTGAAGTTTTCCTCCATGCCTCAGCTGTCTCATCTGTATGGCATGCAGAGAAGCAATACATATATAGCACTATGCGTTATCGTACTCTCTCTCTCTCCCTCTGCGCTCATGGCGCTGCTGAAGTGTCGGCGAGTAGGAGAGATGGCATCACTCTAAATTGGACTTGAAAATGAGCGCAGCGATTTCTTACACACGTGACGGCACGTCAAACTGGCCGGTGAAGTCGTCTCGCGCATCGCTCGCTGCGGAATGCGGAACCGGTCGACTGGAGAGCATCGCCCGAAACTCTCGGTCGAACTTGCAGCGATCATTGGGCATGTCGAAATCATCTTCTACGTCATGGTGCCTCATTTTCGGTCGCCCTGTACTCTTGTCGTCTGCCGCCATGTCCCCCTCTTAAGAGTCGGTGCCCCACCCCGCTCAGTGAGGATTGGATTTCGTCCACTCCCCACCATCGGTGGATTCCCCAAAATGGCAGCCCATTTCGACTATTTGCCGCGACTGCCGCCCACGACGGGGCGTGCGAGCACCAATTGACAAATGCGCGCACTCAGCTGCAAAGAGGAGAGGCCGACCCACCCACCCGCCCACACGGACGCACAAAAATGGAGAGGATCATCATTGAGACGCGCGGCCAGAATGCTGCTGCACAAAAAGGGGCACTCGTCCGAATGACGCACTCTAGGCTTGAAAGATGGGACGTGGACAAACGAACCGGAAGAGTGTCCAGCCCATCTCAGGGACGAGCGAACGTCAGATCCTGGGAAAACACCCGGCGCATCTCCCCTCTCCGCATCGCGAACGGATCCTGTTTCGAGGAGTGGAAAGCGTTTCACAGAACTTCTCCTTCCTTTTCTGTTCCGCCGACAACTGTCGCGTACATGACTCTCGATGAATACATAGATTGTACAGAGTCTCGAGAACACAGTTCTGTTATTTACGTCGTCGCTTCGACCCAGTCGTTCTTTAACACTCTTGAGCCTCGGTGCAAACGAAGCCGATTCCGGGGAGTTCACTGGAAACTTGGCAGCAGTCGGCACGTCAGCAAGCTCTTGATGCCAGCCCGAAACTCGCGATTGAAGATCGTGTAGATGACCTGACGTAGCATCGAGTAGGACGGGATGAGAGCTAGACACGACTGAGGTACCGGATTCGCGGCCGAGTTCGCATATCCCAGCCAGAGTGCGACACAGTCCAGCCATCCCGCAACGGGAAGCCCCAACGGCTTGAGCAGAGCCAGAGAGAAGAATGGCAGCCAACAACAGATGAAGACGCTCATGATGACGCCCAGCGTTGTGGTGGCCTTCCCCTCGGCGGACATCCGATCGTGCAGACGTTCCTGAAGTTGCTCTTTGCTCTCGCCGCCGTGACGAGTGACCGACCACGGGCGCCTTGAGGCTGTGCAGGAATGCGCTGGATCTGTGCAACATCGGTCGGGTGATGTCTTTCCCGTTGCTCGTCGTGGTGACCGACTTGGTCGTCACCAGCAGACTACCCGTGTTGTTGTTTGCGGTCGACACACTCAAATGGTTGTGCTGCTGCTGCGGCTGCTGATAATGATGATGGTGGTAGCTGTGAATGCTTCCACTCCGGCTATTGTTGTTGTCGTGCTGATAATGCTGATGGTGATGATGCTGAGTCAGCGACCCACTCGCCATTCGGTCGTGCGCCGTCAGACGTCGGGCTGCCTTCCATATTTGGACATACAGTATCACCTGACATTCGATATCAGCTATTTTTGACAATAAACACACCATGATGACGGTTGGTCCGTAGAAGGCCGCTACGGTCGCCCAGATCTGGTATCCGACGTGTTGAAAAACCTAAAGATGCCTGTGGTCGTGTGAGAGATCCCCCGGTGTGTTGCCTGGCAATGTGCGTCGGCGCCGTGCATCTCCCAGTGCGGGGACCCGACCAATAGATACGGAACGATGAGCGAGGAAATACTGACGGCCAACGCGATGAGCCACGTCACGGCCAGATAGAGCGAGATCGTGCTGCAGTGCGAAAGAGCCCGTCGCTCTCTCTCTCTCTCTCAGTTTCGCCTACCGACTAGTTCTCCTGGACGAGTACTGCATTGGACGCGTTATGATCAAGTATCGATCGACGCTAATGGCGCAGAGATTGACGATCGACGCCGTGCACAGCGATACGTCGGCCGTCGTCCAGAGCTGAAATTGCTCGCCTCACACTCGGATCGTCCCCCCCCCCAGTCGAACCTGACACATCCGGGCGCCGAATGGCCAGTTCGGTGAGAGGAGATCCGCCAGCGCCAGTGGCATGACCAGCGCGCCGACGAAGAAGTCCGCGACGGCCAGCGAGACCAGCAGCAGATTGGCCGGTTGTCGAAGTCGCCGAACTGGAAAATAATGTCTCCTCTCTTTTCGCTCATGC
The DNA here is from genome assembly GCA_014805405.1 of Bunonema sp. RGD898. Lineage (NCBI taxonomy): Eukaryota > Metazoa > Nematoda > Chromadorea > Rhabditida > Bunonematidae > Bunonema > Bunonema sp. RGD898. The sequence continues at coordinate 88,982 of JACMII010000002.1, read as the reverse complement.
TGCTTCGTCTGTGCGCATCTAATTGCAGGCGCTTCTGCTTGCATCCATCCATTGCCCAATTGGACTTGCAATTCAATGCCGGTTATGCTTTCGACTTGTTGACAGCGCGGCTCGCGTTGTTTTTGGCCTCGTTCTTAGCCGAGTCGTGGCGAGAGACAGCTGGGGACGCCGCCGAGGCTGAGGAAACTCGTGGTACGGAGAGGGACACGCGATCCAATGTCAAGAAGAGAGAAGTCGAGCGAAGGGATGACCTCGCAGGTCTCGAGACTCGGTTGAGTACGTCGTCCCTCTAGTCAGCCAGTCTGTGCGTGCGTGTGTGTGTGTGAATGGTTTGTCCCGGTCTCGGGCCCCAGAGATCCGCTTTCACTGCGCCGCGGAGACGCAACGGAAAAGGCGGAAGATGCCAGGATGGAGAGCATTGAAGAGGCGCGCCCAAAATGGACGACCAAGGACAAGCGCTTTGAGCGGCGAAGGGTATCGGATTTCGGACCCACGCAACAGGTTGCCGCTATCCGGAAGTGATGATGATGATGCTGCTGCTGTTGTGGTGATGGCGGTGGTGGGATGAGAAAAAAACCAACAGCCAAAAAGTGTAGTATTACACGTTCCCGGGGGCACAAGGGAATGCAGAACGGCGCGCACTGACCGAGGAGAACGGCGAGACAGACGAGCGCGTTGCCGACCACGGTCGCGACGATGCAGGCCAGGACGGCGGCAGTCAGCGACGCCCGAAGCAAGGGGCGCTCCAACAGCTGTTCTGCGACAGAGATCGAGATCAGCGAGTCGTCGGCGTCGCCGTCCACGAAGGTCGGCACCTCCACCATGATGATTTCGTCAACGCCGGCTGCTGACGTGGACAGCGCGCCGCCGCTGTCGTCCGCCATCATGACGAGCAGGCTGAAATGATTACATCGTGCGGCGGGGATGCGGCAATGGAAACCTGTCTCATTTCGCTACTTGTTTACGCCCTCCACGCGAGCATTCACAAAGAGGACGGAATTCAATTTGTACTCGCTCGAAATAGTGATCATTGGGTATGCGCACGCGCGTCAGAGACCAGCGCGTCATGTTCCCACTTGTTTCGCACACAAACTCGTACGGAAGTCGACCCCGCCACAGCAATAAGGTTTCCCCCAATTTGTGGGGGCGCCGCCGCCGCCGCCGCCGCCGCCCAGTCGCTCTCCCCGCATTCATTCATTTACCGACATGTGCCTGGTCTCTAGAGAGACATGCGCGCTCGGACAGAACCTCACGTAGCCGGATCTCATTGAACGGGCTACGCGCCAATGCATGCATCACTGTCTAGCTCGTTCTCGTGCTCACTCTCTTTCTGGGCAGACTTGGTGAGAGAGGAACTTCCTGGAATGTGATGCAATCCTGCAACGCGCTCGGAGTCTTGCTCATGCGGACACATGATCCCCCCCTCTGCTGCATGTCTGGGCCCGTCTTCGCCCAAAGTAGACGACGGGAGAAGGAGAATAGGGAACAATGCCCGTCCATCGTCGCCCCCCCCCCTCTTCACGCTCGATCGGGTGCCGTGACGCGTGGCGTGGGCAATTCCCGGAAATCGTCGGCGCCACTGGCCGCCAAATTTACCCCAGCTCTCGCTTAGAATCACCCGACTACTGCCGAAACGCTCTAGGAGGGAGAGTGAATGATGCCAACGTTTTCTTCCTTCGGAGCACTCCGCTACGATGCCATTTCCTTTGGTTCAGTCATTCGAACTGGCGATCCCGATGAACTCGTCACATACGGCGGAGAGAGTTGCAAACAGGACGAATCTGCTCGTTAATGAATACGGCGTGCAGTGGTGCATGAAACCTAGCCGCGAGAACCTGCCGAGTGGTGCACAGTAGCAGCTTTGCGTGAGAAATTGGACGCAAAAGGCACCTTATTACTCGTCTTATTTTGCCCCGCTCGCAAAGGAACTCAATCTGCGCACCTGCGTGAAGGAGAAGGTTGAGAAGACGAAACAGCGGCTCCTATTCCGAGGTCGATGGCAGGCGGCAAAAGAAGATAGGATTCGGCTGTTGGGAAGCTGGCCGAAGCAGTCGTCCCGCTCGGAAGTAGCGCCTCTGCCCTTCAAGCCGTGTCCAATGTTGCGTGAAGGCTACGAGTGCCTTCCCTTCTCAGTGATTCGATCCTGCAAAAGAGAGGGAGCAAAGGTTTGGACGAAAATGCTATGAAATTCATGAGATCGAGAGACTCGAGGGCGGTGAGCTGAATGCTGGGAGGGAGAAAGCAGCGTGAATGCTGCTGCTGCTGCTGCCGCCTTCTAGGGTCCGCGTCTGCGTACGGACACTAATAACAGACTGGGGGGGAGGGGTTGGCACGAGAAGCAGAGAGAATACGAGCTTTCGCCTGCTGCCAGTCTCGCAGCGGCAGGAGGAGAGAGGCCTCGAAGCAAACGACCAGACTGCCGCCGCTGCCGCCGCCGCTGCCACCAGACGCGTCTCCAAGCGGGAGGGGAATTGACGGAACGCGGAGGACGAGCAACGCGAAGTGGAGAGAATGTGGGTGGCGAGAGCGAGATCGATGATTTGCATATGAAGGCACGCATACGCGCCATTTCTAATTTAGTGCTGGCCTTCTGGACGTGGTGGTGGGACACCATCATGAAATATGTGCGCGTCCGTTGCTTCTCTAAGACGGCCGGAATCGGCGACGGCGACGGCGACGCCGCGCGGGATTCCTGGCCGAGAACAAGAGGCGGGTGGGAGGAATCTGCTTCCGGCTCCCACAATACGCCGCACGGACGGACGGACGAATGGACAGGGCGTGCGAGAGAAGAGAAGCGGCTTTTCCTGAGGAGCGGCAGCATCACTCTCTCCCACTCCCATTAGGCATGATTGAGGAGTCGACTGGGAGGCCGACCGACTGGTCGGCTGTGAGTGGCCTCGCTCCTCCTGGGGCGCCGATTCTCCCGCTCTCCCCCTTCTCTTCCAGAAATGGGGGCAGTCGCACAGACGGCAGCAGCATAACAACAAGAGACACGACGGCGACGACGAAGACGACAACGACAATAACGAGGGCTGCTAGTCCCCCGGGTTCGCGCCAAAATGTGCTGGTCCTCTTCCCCTTAAGAGACACAGACTGACTCTGGCTCGTTGGGCAAATAACGCGTCCGCACGCGACGCGGCGGCCCTCGTCCAGGGCTCAGGAATTTCTGACGAAAAGACGAGACTGCCGCGGCCAGGCGCTAAGAAAGGTTGAGCCCCCCCGTGTTGTTTGTCTCCTTCGGACTGCCAGAAAGAGAGGGGGGGGGAAGTAGCCAAAACAGAGACACGACACGATGCTACTATGCGCCAGGAATAGCAAACCACACGTCACTCACTCTCTCTCTCTCAGAACTGTTCATTGACAACGGATTGGAGGGAAGACCTGATCGGTCTGGAGACCAAAGTGTTTGAATGAAAGCCGTGGTGAAGAGAATGGCACCCACACAGGCGAGAATGGAAGGGCAATTCCATTAGGGCTTGTGGCGCTCGTATAACGCTTGCGATGTTTGCAAAGTTTGCGAAACACCGAAAGAAGACACCACGTGCGGCGGCGGCGACGACGACAGCGACGGTGGCAAAGCCGTTTTCTCATCAAACTAAAGAGGCATACGGGGATGTGTCGTCCTGGAAGGAGAGAACCAACAACAATGCAGGCAGACGGAGTGGGAGGAAGAGACGTTTCACGCAGGGCGAAAAGGGTGCACCACGGAGGCGGGACTTTGAGGTTCGGCCGGGGGGAAGGGCGTAGCCGCCGCTGCACACGACAAAAGAAGCGAGGAGAGAGAGAGAGAGCCACCGCCTTGGGCGAGAGGCGACGGACGGAGAGAGGGGGGGGGGAGAGTCTTGCCCGCCTGCCAGCATATCGTCTTTCCCCCTTCCCTCGCCCACCTACGCCAGTCAAGGGAGGCGAGGAATTTTAGACTCCAAACAACATGGAATGTCGACGGCGACAGCGAACTGCATAGACGAGAGGGCTCGGGCGGACGGGCTCGTCTGAGCGAGAGGGAGGGTGCAGGGAGGTCAGCAGCAGCAGCAGCAGCATAGAAAAGTTGCGAAGAACAGCAACCGACTGCCCGAAAAGAATGGGGACACGGCGACGGCGTTCCGGGGCAGCGGAGAAAGAAAAAGAAGAAGTGCTGCGCCGCCGCCGCCGCACACCATTGTGCAACGTCCTTCGCCACACCCCGACGACAAATAACCAGGCACTAATTACTCTCACTCCCTCTCACGTGTTGTTATTACTACGACGGCCGGCGCAACATACGTGCATGCTCGGTCGCTTGACGGTCTCTGACATGCTAGCGTGGATGCGAGCTAGTGTTGCTGCACGAAAGGACGGCAGTGGCGCACACTTCCCCCTCCGTCGGTCTCAAAATACCGACCGCGGTTACAAAGGAAAGGAGCGAGGCGAGCGGCGGCGGCGACGACGACGACTAGCCGTCCGCCTCTCCGCGATTTTGGGCTCTTGACGTCGTCTACCGACCGACCACTACCGCCGCCGCCACCGCGCCTTTAGTCCGCTGCTGCTGCTGCCGTCGCCGCTTCGAGCTGTGAGGGCTTCCCACTGCCTCTGCATTGGGGCGCGAAGCGGCAGAGACGGACAAGACGAGTAAACAATGCGAGTCAACGCACACACACACGCACACGCACACAGCCTACATGCACATACATATGACATGAGAGAGAGCAGGAAGTGAGCGAGTGAAAGAGGAGGGAGGGAGCGAAGCTTACACCAGCGTGGCGGCGGCAGCAGCAGCAACAACGGAAGAAGACGACCAAGGAGAGGACAAATTGCGCCCCCTCTCGATTCCCGACGACGGCCCGAGACGACAACAGGAAATTGTCGACGGCTCGAGCTTGACAGACAACTTGACATGTCCGGCCGGCGCGCAAACTGGATCCGGATCCCCACAAGTTCCGAATCGAAAGTCGAGACGCCATCGCGGATGCGGCGGCGGCGGCGGCGACGACGACGTTGGTTCGGCGAAGTCAGAAGAGGGTGGTCGTGAGATCCCTCTCTCCTTCTGGCAGCTAGAGAACGTGCCAAATTCTAGCGGTGCAAGATGAGACGTCCCCCCCCGGCCGGATGGACGCTGACTCAGAGTGGAGTCTTTCCGCGCACCAGAAAACCGAACAATGGTCGTCGCGTGACTAATCAGCAGCGGCGGTCGCGGAATGACGGATCCCCCTGTTGACAGCACCGAAACATGCAACAAACAAGAGCGGCGGTCGAAGAGGAGGGGGAGGTAGCGGGCTTTTGGGCGGATGCACGCTCACTTTTCGACACCCTATCTCCCGCTCCCCCTCTCTGCTCGTCTCCTTTGTCGCGGGGGCTGACCTCAGACAGGGAGGGAGGGGGAGAGAGGGAGGGAGGGACGGCTATCGAGTTGCCAGGAAGACATTCTTTCCCCCGGGCCTGGGAACGGCAGACTACCAGATGTCCGCAGCCGCAGCAGTAGTTTCATGGCGACGGCGGTCGTAATTCGACAGGTCGATGGCGCATGCACGCGGCGCGATGGAATTCGTTCGCCGCCGCTGTGAGAGACGAACCGGCTGAGGGAGCGGGCCTCTCGCAGTGCGATCGATCTCACTCTCACGGGCGACCCGCTTCCTGCTGCCATCATAACCTGTGCCGTCGCCGCCGCCGCCGCTGCCGCCGTCGCCAACAGGACGACCTGTTTTTCTGCGACCGCCCCACACACATCCACATCTACACTCTCAACACATTGACCTGATAATGGGGAAGCACGCACATATTCCGCCCCCCCCCTCTCCGTCCACAAACATTATTATTGCTGCCATCCTCGCGCTGTTATTAGTATTGCCCCTACGCAAGGGGAAGGACGAATTCGGGGCGAGCGAGCAGACGGAGATGCGATGAGATATATAATGCGATGCGACGGGGGGGGGGGGAGGCAGAGAGCAGCGACGACGACAACTCGAGTCGGTAAACACGAACCGACGATCTATGGACCTGTGCGGAGCGCGTCGGTCACCGTTCGTTGCATAGCGCCAACCTTGCTGCCTCCCGCACTTGGTCACATGTGCACAGGGAAGGGGAAATTGAACTGGCGCGCGCACACACGCACACAGAAGAAGGTGCAAGGTTCAAGTGAGGAACAAGTTGCACGTGCGGCGGCGGCGGCGGCGGCGGCGGCGGCGGCGGCGACGGCGGTAGCAGCAGCAGAAGCAGCACATCAAATTGGGATGCGGGCAGGGAGGGAAGGCGACGGCGGCGGTGCGGTGGCGAGCGCGAGGAAATTGGGCGAAATTGAGGACGAGCGAGCCGAGACGAGACGAGCGCGCCGAGCACTCGGGACACCCGGCAAAACTCCGGGACATGAGCTGGTGGGAGACGAAGAAGAAAACGTGGGCCAATCATCCGACCACGGTGCAAGTTGCGGACATGCACCACTGCCTGCCTGCCTGCCTGACTAACGGTCGACAAGAGCGTCAGACGCGAGTTTCAATTTCAATCAACGTCGTGCGTACGTTCTCGTCTCCTGCCCTGATCGGACGCCAGGCAGGGAAGAGAGGGAGGAACGTCTTTCATTTCGCCCTCCCGCGGAAAGGCCAGAAGACAGAACCGACCGACTAGGGGACGCGTGGGGATTATTCCGGGAGAGAGAGGGTGTGACACCCCGGATTGGCCAACTGATAGGCTTGGGAAAGGGAGACAAAGGAGGAGGAGAAAAAGTGGAAGAAGGTGTCTCGCTCGCTTTCGGGAAATTCTCTCCCCCACATCCCACATGCACATGTGTCGAGCAGATGTATGACAGAATGAAATCTCTGCAGCGCTCGCCTGTCGAACCTCAAACTCGCACACGCGGCTGCGATAATGGCAGGAAACGAGGGAGGACATAGAGAAGAAAGACTAGGACTGAAGATCTTCAACTACCCGTCGTCCTTCCGCACTTTAACCTCTCCCGCGAGAAAGAACTCTTCCTGCGGTTTCTCGCGTTTCACGAGCGCAGTGTTCTTTCTTCTCCCGTTTGTTGCGTCACCCCCAAGACGAGAGGGCGAGGAAAGATTGACGGACGACGGGGGGAAGGAAATGTCAGGAGGCAGAGAGCGTTTGTATGCAGGCACACACACACACACGCACAGAGGCACATCCCAATGGATCGAAACATGTCATTTCGAGCTCGGCACGTAGCCCCTCCTCACTCGCACACTTCTCTTCCTACTCCGCGACGGCGCCAGTCGCGAGTTGAAATGAGAATTCGGGGACGCGATGTCGGCACACAAGCAGGAAGAGCCCATTAAAGGACGCACACCACTCGGGGAGGCACGTGGCGGCGGCGGCGGCGGCGGTGGTGGTGACGACAATGAAGCCGAAACGACACGAGGGATGCGTGATCAAATAGACGAAAAGGAAACATGAGCACGTCACACGCACGCACGCACATCATCATCATCGTCGTCGTCGTCGTCGTCGTCGTCGTCGTCGTCGTCGTCGTCGTCATCATCCTTGTGCCCGAATCCATGAACGCGCGTCCACTCATGCATACGGCAAGAAGATGCGAATGCCGAGGCAAACAGGCGACCAGACTCGCGCTCTCTACAAAGCAGCAGTCCGACCAACCAGCGCGACGAATAAGTGTTGTGGGCGCGCACGTCTTCCTATAGGATCCAGCTCTCTCCCCCCCCCCGTCCCACTTTGAGTGCGGATAGTGGAAGACCAAAGTAAATACGGGCTCAAAGCAGTCGCCGTGCATAGAGCCGGAGGGTGTGAAAGCTAGCGCGCCCTGTGTCTCTTTTCGGGTAGCACTGCCGCCGCCGCCGCCGACCAAAAACAACCTCCGCATCGTCTGGGTGGAGGCCTGTTTGCATAGAATGCGCGCGCGCGGAAACCACCGGCGACAAATAGTGAGTGTGCCGGCGGTTGTGTTATTCGACCGGGGCAGCGAATATTCTCTGTCTCCCCGTGTTGTTCGCTCGTATCTCCCTCTCGCCTTCACTTCGCCCAAACGCCTCGAACGGTCGCCGCCATGGATCGGAACGACGATCAGTACAAGGAGCAGGAGGATCAGCACAGGGCGGCGGACGTGGACGAGTCCTACAAAGGGCTCGACGTCTGGGTGCGCTCTTGCTTTTCGGCGTGCGAAGAGCGACGGCATATTTTAGAACGACTACATCAATTCAAAGTTTCCGCCAATGTCGTCGACGGCCACTTCGACGTACACATCCTCGGCCCCGTCGTCTCCTGCTGCCGTCGTTATCGACGACGGATATTTTCACCGTCAGCCTCGTAGTCAGCAAATTGCTACCGCAACCGCGACTATCCTCACGACGAGCGACTCTTACTACCAGGAACTAGCCGTATGCTGAGCCAGCTAGACGTGTTCGCACGCTATTCCATGTTTAGGAGCGCGTCGATATCGTTCGCGCCAGTTGTATCGCTCTGGCCCAGGATGCCTTGAAGGTTGGCGCGATTGATATAGTGCGTGTAGAGAGGGAGAGAATGCGAGGCATTTACAGCGTCTTGGTCCGAGCACGCTGGGCGAAATTGTTGCCGATCTGGACATGCGTTTCGGCACAAAGTTTCGTAACGAAAAGATGAGCAGTCAACGACTTCGCAACACGATCTTCAACTCGGGATGCTTCAAGACCGAGACCGGTAGGTGTTGTCGCCTATCTGCGTTGGAGCACACCTTGACGGTGCGTTCAGTGAACATCAAATTCTGCTACTCGCCGATCGAGAAGAAGTGCGAACGCATGACCTCGATCCTCCGCTCGTCCGGTGATAGCAGTTTCGCTGTGCCGTTCTTGAAAACAGCCGACCGCACTAGACGAACGCTACCGACTGGACCCGATGTTGTATGCGACGGACGAGAGAGCCGGACGAGTCGGCATCGAGTCGCTCTCGATGCAGGAGTGCGCCAAGATCGGTACGAGACGATGACGAATGTGAAGCAAGCGCATTTAGTGGAATTCCGTCACGAACTGCGCCACCCTCTTTCCAGTCGAAAAGAGAAAAACAACACGCCCTCGCAGGAGAAGCGACGACGCTACGCGAGCGGTTAGTCTAAGATCGAGTTCGTAGAGAGAGTGACTGGAACATTCCAGAACGTGTCTCGTCGAGCGCGGCACCGAATCGTCACACGTCGTCCGACGCGAGCAGCAGCAGCCAACAGTCACATCGCCGTGATGCTCCATCGCCGCGAGCCAGTCCGTCTCGACTTCTTCTCGACGAGTCGACGGCGTCTTCGTCGTCCTCGCAAACGACGTCGGAGCGTCGTCGCAAACGCGCGGCTGCTCCCTGTCATTCGACCAGTTCGTCGACCTCTCCCGACAAACTCAAGAAGGAGTGCCGTGAACTCAAGGCCAAACTCGAGGCCTACGAGAGGATCTTCAAGGACGGGAACTTGGTACAGTTTCGACGATGCAACAACGCGAAACTATGCGCGCCCTAGAAATTCTGCGACCGAACCGGCTCGCTCGAGTTCCGCGTCGGTGCCGACTCGAAGATCCGACGCATCGTTGGCACATCGCCGGTAACTTGACGTAGAGCGACGCGAATCGTTTGCCTCGCGTCAGAACATGCGGATCGCGCTCACGACGACCGGCAATCGCGAGGCTCTGGGCGCGAAGCTTCTGAACGACGGAGAGGCAAAGTGGCGTGACACGTGGGACGCCGAGAAGCGACGCGTCCGTCTCGAGGTGGACGTCGAAGATGTGAGAGAGGACGTTTTTCATTGCCTCTTGAAACGCGGTCCATTTCAGGACCTGGAACAACTGCTCGACTAACTCTACCGAAACGATATCAAGGGCATTTCTCACTCACTCACTCTCCGGCACAAACACGCCAATAAATTGCCGTTTTCGCATCGAGAATTCCATGTAGCTCCGAGCGGTTGTTGTGCGTTCACTCTGACCGATTGTTTTGAGTCACTTCTTGCGTGCTTGTTGTCGTGGAGCCCTCGTTGCCCTAATGGGTGTGGGTGGGTTTTCTTCTGAACCAATGGGCATGCAAGAGTACCTGCGCACTTGTCGCCGTCGTCTCCAGACACAACCACTCTCGGCGCGCCCCGTTTCCGGTTCAAAAGCGGCACACTGAAAGACATGGCACAGGCAAGCGTGCGCCCCCGCTCCCTCAGATTGAGCAGGACACGTCCGCTGACGCACATCTCGATGCTGCTGCTGCTTTTTCTGTCCCGCCCTTCGCTAAATCAGGCGCGTTCACTCGACGGTCTTTGTGCGAGAGGCCGAGAAGAAAGAGCGCGTGAGCAGAGTGAATGTGCCCGTTTTTTCCTACCCACCCCTCCGTCGTCGTCATCATCATCACTGGACACAGACGGAAGCCGGAAGTCCGCGTGGATGGGCGACAAACGGGTTGGCTCGAGAGGGTCCGACCACGTGCGCAGGGTCACGTCAGCCCGTGAATTGCGGCCCGCGATGACCGTAAGTAATTGCGGTCGCTCCCCTGAACTCGGGGCGCGGCTCGTAAATGGCACTGTCATTCTTCTTCCTCTTTTTCTCGTTCGTTCGTTCCAAGTATACCGTCCCGTCAGAAGTCCAGCGCGATTGTTCAGGCACGCAGAGTCAGCCGCCTCATTTCGAGAACTTTGCTTCGTCGACAGTTGCTAGCGGTAAGCAAGACGCGAATTCCCCCCGTCTCGTGCCGCTATTTGTGCGACGGTTGAGATGTGCTCAGTCATGCAGATTCGCTCCCTCCCGTTTGTGTCCCATTGTTAGGGGGTTCCGCTTTCGAGCACGCTCATTGCTGCCTCTCACAGACGTTGTTGTTGTTGTGGTGGTGGCTGACTGGCCGCCGGCTTGGAGGAAGAAAGGAAAGAGGAGACAGTCGGTGGCAGTTCCGAGTAGCAGAAGGATGTCGTCCGTCCGTGCCTGTCTCGGTCGGTTACACGCAGCTGCTTGACTCTCTCTCTAGTCTGCAAAAGCCGTCGTCGTCGTCGTCGCCGCCGCCGCTGCAGCCGGAAAGGAGAAGACGGGAGAGAGGCGGTGGGGTTCGGGTGGGGGCGGGATGGTCTCCTTTCTGGCCTTCTCCTTTCCGGCGGGGGAGGGAGAAAGACTAATTGAATAGGGCCCGTTAGAGCCCCGGCCCGACCCCCTTCTCTCCTCCCCCCGGGGAGGGAGAGCGCGCCGCGGCGATAGATGTGGAGAGAGAGGAGGGAGAGAACGGGTGGAGGGCAGCAAAGAAGGACCCACTTCTTCTCTCCTCCCTCTCCCTCTCTCCTTCCCCTTTCTCTCGTCCGCCGAGACCACTTGCCCTCCCTCGCCCTCCATCCGAAGGGAAGAAATACGCCCAACCTCCGGCACTTGTGGCTGACGCAGCATCTACGGGACCCCTAAGCGGCGGCGCGCCTCTCGAATCTGACATGGCGACCGTGAGAATAGGGTTGTGTTATTTCGAAATGGAGAAAACTAGTCGGACCCTTTTCAAGAGTTCAGTCCCTTGTGATAGCATATGCTTTATCTAGATATTTACCTGGACACAAGGGTTTGAAACGCATCGTCTGTATCTAAATGCAAAAAATGGTTGACTTAATTAACGAATACGAAGAGCCCCGATCCCAAAACGGCGCAATCTTGCATGAGAGCAAGCGTTCGTCTCCTATTTTGCACACGGATGATGATGATGACCTACGGCGGTGCGCCCACTGCTCTTTCTCTTTCATCACCAACAATCGGATAGGCGTGCTCTGCGCTCTGTCGTCCCTCTCTGTGCCCTTCTCCCGTCTGACCGGTCTATTTTCGTGCCCGCAGTGTTGGTGGTAAGCAGTGTTGGGAATGCATGTCTTTCTCTGCATGTTCGAGACCAAAGAATCCATCCGCTTGGTCGGCAGTTGGTTCTCTCTCTCCGTCGCTCCTTCCATAATCCCGTTTCGGTTGCCATCGCAATCCGCCCACTCATTTCCTCCATCTCCTGCTACTGCTGCTGCTTGCGTGGTTCTCCGTAAAAATCTCCGCTCTGCAGTGGCGCGACCGCATCCAGAATGCGAATATCGTGTGTGCGTGCGTGGCGAAATAATTCATGAGAGCAGCGGCAGTAGTGGCCGGTATCCGCCATCCGCAGCAAAACCCCACCTCCTCCTCCTCCTTCTCCTTGGTTGGCGGCCAGCTCATGTCGAGAGGGGGGAGGGCGCGACGGCCGGCGAGGTGCATCATTCCTTTCCGCCTCCACTCGATCGAGTCCATTACGCAAAGTGTGCTGTCCAAAGCAACTTGCCCTCCCATCTCATTATTTCTTTCTCTCTCTCCCTCCCTCTCTCTCTCGCCACCCCTTTATCGAATGCACTGCTGTATGGACGCGGGGCAGCTGTATTTTTGCACACGCATTTCGGCCGGCGACGACAGCGGCGACGACGATGATGATGATGATGATGATGACGTAAATGCACGCTGTGCTGCAATAAGTAATATTCCCCTCGCCCAATCGTAGTCATACGTGCCCGACTTCCGGCAACAGGTGCCAGTCCCTTCGCTTTGTCCAACGTATGTTGTGTGCTCCTTTGGCCGTTGGACAGCGAAACGGCTCGTGCATGTTCGAGAATTTTGCACTGACTCCCGGCTTTTGGTCTCGTCTTCCGCCGTGTGTTCCCTTGTGCACTCCATTCCTGTTTCCTGCAAAATGTCCCGTGCCACCACTTCCGTTCTGGCTCGTGCACATGCGCGTCGCCGATCCCGCGCATTGCATCATGGAGCGCATTCTTCCCAATGAAATCGGACGCATCAGACGGCTGCGAGGATGATGCAGCTCGGCTCGTCGTCGACGCCACTACAACAACTGCTATTTTCGTCACAACAACAGCTGCCGTCGCCACGAAGGCACGGCGACGGGGGCGGCGGCGGCGGCGGCGCAATGCTCGGCATGCTGGTTGGTGCAGCGCCGCGAAGCAGCTCCGTCACTCCGTCCGTCTCTCCATCACCATCGTCCTCGGAACGACGCTCCGACTCGGCCGGAGACTTTAGCCGCACACTCCAGCAGCACCAGAAAGCTTGCGCCAGTCCGCGTGACAACTTCCGACGACGGTGAGCGAGAGAGCGAGAGCGAGAGGGGGAGATCTTCTTTCTACGTTTCTCGGAATCACTTTTGCACCTGCACACTCGCGCCCTCCGATCTTTCGCACGGAGATGAGCAACACATCTTTGGCCTGTCCTCTCGTCTCAATGCGTTTAGTTAGCCATCCTTATTCGGTTGCGGGTCGTTCTTCGCCCACTTCTGTGAGGCGCATGCAGCGTTGCCGTCTCGAGCATTAGTCTCGCGCTTGTGGACCCTGATGGAATGACGTTGATGATGGGTAGCTGCTGAGCAGCAGCAGTGTCGTCGTCGTCGTCGTCGTCGCCCTTTTCATTCATTCTGCCAATATCAGCCTGCTTCCTTCCTTCTCTCCTTTTCCTCCCTCGCAGTGCGGGCGGAGCTAATTGGTTTTTCCACTGTGCAGCAGCTCTCCCTTCTCAGGCCACCCCCGCTCTGCTCAGGATGCCCTGCACGCCACTCCCCTGACGACATCATCCCTCCTCATTCTCTGGTCGACGAACAAGTTCAAGGTCGTGCACCAAAGCAGCGAGACGGGGAGGGGCGACGTAAATGAGAACGACTCGCGAAGAGGAGGGAAATCAGCGATCCCAGCACGGACACGTGACTTGCCACGTGCCACGGGAGTCTCTGCGGCGATCGTGTCGTGCGGAGGAGGCACGGAAAATGTTCCTTTCGGTTGCCAGGAGATACGGGCTGGCGAGTGGGGAAGGGGAACCTCATCCGAGGGGGAGAAACCGGCAAATAGTCGGCCCCCACGTGGCGGCGTTGCAGCTGCTGCCACTGTTGCAGCGGCTCATGATCGCCGACATAATGCGATTATGACAATGCGTCTGGGCATATTACACGCACCCTCGAGCTAATCAGATCGAGTCGGGTCTTGATGAATTCAGGATACAACGAGGAAGAGATTGCTCGAATTGCGATTTTGATAGCGCAAGAGCAGCACAGTCTCTGCCATCGCGAACGTTGAGAGTTTCGCTCAAAGTGAATTCGGAAATCATCATCACCACGACAATCTGTTGCGAAAAACGAACGACAACGGAAATTGCAATTTGGCCTGAAGCGCACTTGGCACTACAAGATTTTCGAGACATTACCGCCACGCTCTCTCTCTCCCTCGTCGTGGTCATCTGAAGGCACGACACGCCATTTGTCAAGGAAGTGGCGAAGCGATCAAGATTGTCTAATGACGATGATGGTGATGCGAATCGAGCGAGCGACACGACTCCGACCGCTCGCTGTTGGTTGTATGCAGAGAATATGACGCAGTGTGCGTGTTTGTTAGGTTGGGCGCACCGGGGCAGGGTTTGTTGTGTGCGTGCGTGCGGTAGTGGTGGTGTCGGTGGCAGCAGTCCCTCCCTCTCTTCCTCTTCACCCCTTCTCCCTCCTCCCACTGTCAATGAGGGGGGTGTGGAGGAGCAGCCGCGCGTCTCAGCCCGTCGCCTTCGCCCACCGAGCGAACCCACAAGAAGAGGGGGGAGGAGGAAGAAGAAGAAGCCGGAACCAGTCCCGTGCGCCCGTCTGCCGCCAATATACACCACATCCCGAAATGGAGCGGGCGAGCAGCCCGAGGAGACGTGGCGCCCGCTCGGCAAACGTCTCGCCCTCGCACTCGTTGCTCGCCTCGGCCTGGCGACTGCTCGTCACCACGACGGCGGTCGGAGCGCACGGGCCCGCCGAGCGCCAGCCGACTCGACCGAAATCGGCGCGCGCGTCGACGACCGACGACTGCCGACTCAAGCCGACCGACGGGATGTTGCTCGCCGTCCGGCGAAGCAGTCATCAGATGTGCGAACGCGTTTCACTCGTCTTTCGCTGTCGCACCATCTTTCCCACCATGCACTCTCCCTCTCTCTCTCATTTTGCCGCATAGGCTCGACGCGTTTTCGGTGAATTCAACGAGGAATTGCAGGTCGACGCGACGCCGGATTTCGAACGCGCAGCGCCTGGCCGACCTGGCGGCGTTCCTCAGCCAAGGGTGGGTGGGTCACGCTCGTGTCTTCATCTCGTTCTCTCTTGTCCGGCGCCCGTGCATGTTGTCCGCTGCGAGGGGCGGGGGAGGGGAGAAGGATATTGGATTTTTTCCTCGCTTCGTCTCTCTTCTTTGATGTCGTGCATGCGCATCGCCCATTCCGAGTTGGGTCTCGTTGACGGAAAACAATTAGCTTATGCATTGAGTGAGAGGGAGGGAGGGGGAGAGAGTCGGCATCCAGAGATGAGGAGAAGGAGATGAACGCAGGTCACAGACGTCGTGAGGGGAAAGAAAAGGTGCCGGTGCGCAGGGAAGATCAGACATCGTTGCACGCCTGTTTGTTGTTGTTCACTTTGCGCCGCCGGCCGGCGTGCGACGAGGAACAGGGAACAATGTAGATTCCCTTTTCACGTTCTGAGTGCTCGCTAATGTCCGCCACTGTCGTCGTCGCTGTCGTCGTCGACGGCGTCAGAATCCTTTACTGTCGGCTTGCATCACTCCCCCTTCTCCCTTACATGGCAGACATGCAGCGAAGCCTGTGAAACGGTCGATTCCAACGAACAAACGACAGTCGCCAGAGTGAATAGAAGCAAGTAGTTGAACGATACCCGAGGTCAATTTCGGACGGAAACCGGCAAAGGGCGAACACACCATTTGGTATGCACCGGCGTTTCGACCTTTCCCCGTTGCTGACTTTTGCTGCTGCTGCACAGTGCAGGCGGCGCGCCATTTATTTTCTTCTTCTTCTTCTTGCAGCAGCAGCAGCAGAGTACCTACTCGCGCATTGTTTCCTGCATGCATGTGCGCCGGCCGCCCTTCCCTAATGGGTCTGAGAACGTGGCGGCGCGCATACCGCCCGGCTGGCATGGCGACGCGCGTATGGGAGCGGCTCCCGGGAAAGAGAAAGCACGCGGGAGGTAGAGAGAGAGAGACAAGTTAGTCAGTCGTCTGGGAGAAATGCCTCTCCCTCTCTTCTCTACGCTCCCCTTCCTCTCCATCTCTACGCTCATCTGGTCGTAGTGGCAGTCTGTTGCTAAACAGGCAGCACCGCTTCGTCTCAGATCTCAGACCGCACGCCAGAGTTCCCATTCTGAGCGCACACCAAACCATCTGTCCCGTCGTGCGGTGTCTGTCGTAGCTTCGTATTACGCGAAGTCGCCTCCATTCCGACTGCATTGCAACACAACCTGCGTCCGGTTGCCATCCCCGAAGGGAGGACGGCGCGTCGTGACTATTCACGACGGCATCTTGCCGTCCTCGGTGATGCCTGTGTCCTCATCGGGCTTCTGCGCGCCGATGTCTCTCGTCTCTACGACCTGTTATTAGGATGAGGACGATGATGATGGCTGACGTGTCATTACTCATTCTGACCGAGGCATTTTGATCATCATCCTCCCCATCGAAAGTCACTCGCCCTCTTCAGGTTCCTGCTCCGTCCGTACAAGACGTCGTCCTCCTCCGAAATTGAATGCAGGAGGCGTACGAGGCAACAGAAGCAGCAGCACACAGAGCCTTAGCGGAAAAAGTTGACGCTGCTGCTGCTCTGTGTGTCTGGTGGCACCCATAAAATGGGGTTTCTCTCCTCTCTGGCTCTGTCCGCAGCAACGAGAAGTCAGCGTGGACGGCTGGGTGGTGGGGGCGTCTACTTGCGCAGGTTCGACCGCGTCTTAGTTCAAAATTCATGGAGACTGCGACGGCGACGAAGATCATCTTCTTCTTCCTCGTCCTTCTCCTCCACATCCATCTTCTCCCTCTCCCGCCCCCACACCGGTCGTTCTCTCCTCAGGTTCGTCTTCTACTCCTCATTGCCGACGACTGACGCACGTTCTCGCTGCCTTGAGACCTTATTGGCGCAGCCGTCATGTATGATATGCACACGTGCAAAACAAACATTTGTCTTGAAGGCGGCTGGCCTGCTGCGCTTGTTGTTACCCCATGCCTCCAGCCTCCCATTATATTCGCGTCTCGTCTCTGCCGCCCGACACAGCGCTTCAATTTTACAGAAGATAGAAGGAAGAGAAGGAAAGGAGGAAAATGTCGACACGCCGTCGCGCTCGATCTCCTCGCCCGTCTTCGGCGACAATTCCAACGGCGCCGAAGCCAACAACTCGATCGTACCTGGGAGTGGACTACGCCGACCATCCCCAGGATCCGGATCGAGAGGCCAACTTCCGGTTTGAATCCTGAAATAGCAACCGGCAGAGAATCTCTCCCCGTCTCTGTTAGGTTTGTAGTGCCTGATGTCGCGCAGACATCAGCGTCTTGATCGTCTTCCTCTGAAGAATCTCGGCGGATCTGTTTTCGCGTGCTTGCATTGCAAAGAACTCTCTCCCTTTCTTGTCGTTAGGTGCTTATGCGCGTCACGCTGAGCGAATATGTGCAGACGACGAGGACGACGAAGCCCGCGAGAGAGAGAGAGAGAGAAGAGAGACGTGGTGAGACTCGAAGAATTAGATTCCCTGCGCGTTGGAACTAGGAGGGACGAGCTTGCGTAGAGCTTCCTCCGCTCGCCGCTTAGCTTTCTCCCTTTCTCGCTCGCAGAGTCAGCCGGGAGAAGGAGGCTAATCGACTAATCCCGCTTGGCTGCTGCTGCTGCTGCTGCCGCAATTTTCCCACACACTCGGCCTCTCGCGCAGTTCAGCGCAATGTTAGCGCTGTGTGTCGATATCTGCGGCCCGGAATCTCCCGTCCAAAGAGAGCCTAATTCCGTGTGGCTGAGTGTGCCTGCACTCACCCCCACTTTTGGCGCGCGCGCGGCGACTGCTGGTTGCCGTCCATGGGGCGAGTGTCTCTCCCTCCCTCTCTGGCAGGGCGTCGGGGCATTGATCTCTTCGCCTTCCTCCTCTCTCCCTCCCTTCTTTCCGCTACTGCCGCTCTGAGGCACGACGACGCTCACTCTAGCAGAAGTGTCCGAGTGCGTCTGGAAAAGGCCGCTGCAGCAGCAGCAGCAGCAGCAGAAGCAGCTTTGTCGTACGTGCGCGCGACTGAGACCACAGCACATGCGCACCTCTGGCCGTCCAGTCTCTTTCTCCGCCCGCGCGTCTTTCTTCGCTTTTCTCATCTCCCTCTCCTCGCCTTGTCACTTGCCACCGCGCGCGGGCCGCCTTGTTTTTCTCCCAGTCGGTCTTCTCCCTCCTTTCTCTTTCTCTCCCGTCTCCCCAGTCTCATCTTCTGCCCGACGCACGCAAGACGACTACAAATCGAGCGGCCGCATTCTGCAAACCAGAGACGACTACGTCAATTTTGGCGTGCGTCGACGTAGTCGCTCGCCCGTCGGCCGGCCGACATCCAACCAAACAATGTCGTACTGGTCTTCCCCGTCGACGACTTCTTTTACCCAGCGTGTCTTGCACGGGCGCTCGCTTATAAAGCTAAATGCAGCCCCCGCGCACACGCATTCGTGGGTGGTCTCCCTCCGCCTGTGTATGATATGTACTAGCTGCTGGCATTCAGTTGGCCTCGGGCCAGCCAATTAGTCAGTTGGCTTGTCGTGCACGCGCCGTCCCCTTCCTGCCTCTGTGGTTGGTTGTCTGTGTACGTATGCATGCGCGCGCTTCGTTCTCTCTCTCTCTTCCTCCCCTTGCCCGGCATGCTTCCCACCGGACCAGTCGATGCTGCTGCTGCTGCCGCTAGTGGAAAGCGGCTAACGCCAGAGCGGCTAGCGCCAGAGCGGATGGGCTGAAGACGCACCCCTTCCGCGCCGTCTCTGCCGCTGCGAGCCTGGCAATTATTGGCCCTGCGCGAGAGACGAAATGAGAAAAGTCCCCTTTTCCGCACTGACTATCGTTTCGGCCAGAACACTTGTACAGCGATGGCGTGCGTCCGTGAATTTTGCGAGGGCTGTGCATCGCCATCTATTAGCGACGACGGTGGCGGCGAAGCGCACGCGCGCGCGTCATCGTTGCGAGTAGCTCAAATGTCTGGCCCGCAATGGGGATGTAATGAAATAGGAGACATCGTTCGTCATGACCTGGTATGGCTGTCGAAATGGACTGCCGCCGTGTTGAAATGCAATGAGTGTTGAGCCTGAATCGACCCATTTCCGTTCCACCCCATCCATCTCCCTCTTTCTCTCTCGCTCTCTATCTTGTCCATTCATCTTCTTGCTTCATCCTGCACACGAGCCCACACGCAGGGAAAAAGAAGAGAGGGATGAGCGTGCGGGCGCAGCTCGAGCAGGCCAGCGGTCGAGTGCGGGACGTCGCTCAGCAACGAGCGCGTTCCGCAAAGGGATGGGCCGAACGGCAACTCTCCAAGGCGCACGACTTCATCCGGACCGTCTCTATCAATGCACAACCGAATGGACAGGACGCGCATACCGCCATCTGCCAACAGTGAGAGCTACGCCGAGCTTGTCTGACCTCTCGCTGATTACAGTGCTCTGGCACCGCTCATTTCTTTGGGGCTTCTATTTATCGTTAGGCTGAGACTGCTCGTTCATCACGATCGTCATCATGCGACGAGTCGTTGCAAATGTCACATTGCTACTCTTTCTGGGGCGCAGTGGACTAATTGTAGGGCATTGCGGTAGTAGTTCTTGAAGAGCGGCAAGAAAATGCAATTTTTCGGCAAGCTTGTTGACGTTGCCACCCCAGTAGTCTTCCTCTTCCACACTCCCACATCGAGCCCCTTCCTTGCGAGACGGAGCTCACAAAGTGCGTAATTCTAGTTTGTCTAATGCCTTGTTCAGGACGGGGAAGCCGTTCCCCGTAAATACCCCCCGGCGAAGGCTTAGTTGTTCTATTCAGTTGGCGTAGAAGTGCACATATCAGCGCGCTCTTTTCAGACATCTCGAACCACGGGAATTTTGGTCTGCTGATGTGGGCTGCGACCTATATGGCTGCCATTTCTCTCTAAATTCTCACGAATTCGCGTGTCAGTCTAATTAAGGGGAGGGGAAGTTCGTAGTTTCGCTGTCACCGCCGCCAGCGCCGCCGTCAGAGCCTGCACACTGTTAGTGCAGCAACCGAATACTGATGACAATTTGCGTGCAGACTCGATGAATGTCTGGTCCCTTCGGACGCGCCAACTTGTCTTCTTGTTCGCATGCGTTCTGGCTTATCTAACATGCAAGTTCTTTCCAATTCAGGCGGCGGCGGCGGAAGTCCGCCTGCAGGTAGCAGGCGCGCAGATACTATTTTGACACGCGAATCCGTTCCTCACTTCCCACCCACCATACCGGCTAAAGGTGCGTGCCACTTCCGGCACACTAGTGATGACGACGACGACGACGACGACGATGACGGCGCTGCGTCCTGTCTGCCCTTCGGCCTTTTTGTCTTTGCCCATTCCCTTCGAGGAGATGACCTCATTATGCAGACTGTGAATAGTCGCGCCCGGTCATTGTTTTCCCAGGGGGCTGTTTGTCAGACAGGAGAGCACAGGAAGTTCAACTTTCGGCGACAAAAGACCACCGAAATGGAGAGTGAGTGGGCGTCCTGTGACTGTCGGACGCCGACTGGCCTCTCGTCTCATCACGTCGTGTAGATATGCCGAAGGGCGTCCCATTTGCACGGGCTGACATGGAGCTAGAAGGAGGGACGCCGCAGACCGCCGCACGGACTCTCCCACCACCACTACCACCAGGCGAAGCACGCAAAAGAAGACGGAAGCCAAGCCACAGCGCGACGGCCAAGACCAAGTTCATTTGGGGATTCTGGACGCGCGGACCAGAGACGACGACTTGCAGAAGGGCAGAGGTCGTTTGCGGGAATGGACTAGGCCGTGCCTCTGGGAATCGACTTTCTCTATTATCCGGGCCCTTGTCTGTCTTGCGGCTTTTAGCCTGCGGAAGGGCGGGCTTTGTCGCACCACAACCGCCTCTTATCCCTCGCACTGTTCCGGTGGTGTTCTCTTTCCGGCAGTCCGCTCGCTCGAATCTTCGCTCGGCGGCAAGTTAATCAGTAGTTGCTACATCTTGACTTCCACTCGCCTTGCTCGCATCCCCAGCAGGTGTAGCAGCACGCACTCACAGTGAGATCCGTTCCGAGCACCAATTTGTGAGTGCAACGCCAATGACAGCACTCTGACGGTGTGCATCATCAAAACAACAATGCTACTAACAGGAAGTCATTATCTCTCTCACACACACCACGTGATATAGTCATTTCCTCTTCTCGCATATTCCTCCGTCGCTCGCCCCTTCCGTGAGCTTTGCCGATGCGTGGGTAGTGGTGGTGCTCTATTTACGGGTGCTAGCTTCCTTCCTCGCGAGAGAATTGGTTTTGTTCCCTCAGCGGTCCCTTGTCGGCGGCGGCGGCGGCGGCGGCGGCGTCTCTCCCCTCTCACACTCCTGTTGTGCCGTGCGCGAGACCAGAGGTGGGTCGTCGAGGTGGAGAGCGAGCGGGCGAGCGGGCGAGAGACAACAGTCCCCTCCCTACATGGGCGGGGCCATATAGGAAGCCCCGAGGGTGGGGGGAGGAGGGGAAGGGAGCCAGTGCAGCAGCCTTGCCTTCCTCTCTGGGCAGCACAGAGTATTTCCTGTCAGCCGGTGGAACCATTTCGCCGCCCGTCTGCCGCTTCTGCTGCTGCCGCCGCCCACGCTACGCTGCTTCTCATTTGGCGCGACGGCATCACAGAAGGAGGCGCGCCAGTCGAAGTGAGGCAGCAGCGGAGTACCCTACTTTCTGCGACTCCTCCTCCTCCTTCTTCTTCTTCCATCGGCACGCAGCGGAGAAGGAGACGGCGGCGGTCAACTGGAAACGAGACTCACTCGAGTGCTGCATACGCACGCGCGCCACTGTTGCCCCACCAACACCACCACCTGCAGCGGGAGGAGGGGGCGGCAAGTGGAGCGAAGAATGGCGATGATCCAGGCGGTGCTGAGTCAACTGTCACGTGCCGTCTCGCCGCTCCCGCTCTCGTCGACCGAGTCGTTGGACTGCCCGATGGCGTCGACGTCACGGCTCTCGCAAGCGAGGAGGAGCCTCCTCAGCACGGTTCGAGAGTCCTCAGTGCCGGGAGGAGGAGGAGGAGGAGGAGGAGGCGCGTCGCCGACCCCCTCCTCACGCTCATGCTCGCCCGCCTTCTACGTCTCCTGCACGTCGTCGCCCGTCATGCGCGGAGGGCCCGGCGCGACCTGCCTCATTGCCACGTCGTCGAGCGCCGGCGAACTCAACTTCCTCCGACCCAGTCCCGTCCCGCCGCCTCCGCTGCCTAAGCCCCTGTCCGGACGCAGGAAGCGACGCATGTATGACTTGTTTGCTTGCTTGCCGTCCCTTCCACTAACCTATCGTCTTCTCGTCGCTTTCTCCAGTTTCAACGCAGCAAATGGTCGTAAAAACGGGCGGGCGGGGGGAAATTCGATCGCTCTGTAGAGAAATCTCCGCGACCACTCAGATTCCCCCCTCCCCACCCACGGGAATTCCCTTAGATGCAGCAAGCAGAACGAAAATAGGCTTCATTCTCTCGCTTTCTCTCCGACTCCAAATTGGCGCCTTCACCAGACTTGTCATTATAATCCTACCGCCGCGATAGAGATACACCATGCACGTCGGGCCCAATTTTGGCGGCGCTGCAATGACGTCCCGGCTACGTCAAATTGGCTGCGACAGACCGCAGCCGACCGCTGACTTTTGACTCGCGCTGTCTGGCGAGCAGCAGCGGCAGCAGCGACAGCGGTAGCGGCAGCGGCGGTAGTGCATATTTCGAGGGAAGGTGCAGGGTGGGAAAATGAGTGACGCTCTTCCTCTCCGGGAGTAAAGTAGGCGTGGGAGAGAAAGGAGGGGGGAGGAAGGGGGGAAAGTGAACCCCTCCACCTCAGTTCGGCTCCTATTTTGACACTGCTCCAAGTGTCGTGCGGCTGCTGTCGTATGCGCGTCACGCGTAGGGCAGAGTAAGCCGGAAAAGCCTAATTTGGGGACACTGGACAGGAGCAGTGTCGAATTGCCAGCGGGGCGTGAGCGGGGGAGAGAGAGAGAGATCTCTCTCCCACTCCCCCGTGCACGTCTCGACTTGCAAGAAGAAGAGGAGTCTTCGGCCGCCTGGAAAGATCTCGCACCTCGACCAGACATTCTACACGCGCTGCGTGCATACAGAGAATTCGAAAGCAGCCAGCACCTGTGCAAAATCCACTTTCCGTGCCCCCCGTATCTATCCAATTCCATTAGCACGGACCGGGGAGGAAAACCACCGTCACCGTGTGACTTGAGACGACGTAGGCGGCGGAGACTCTGATTTGTAATAGCGTACAGCGACGTCAACAGTTATGCATAGCGGGTATGTTATTCTCGCACTCGCGGTCAGGTGAAAACCGTTGACGACCTCCGATACATCGTCAATCGAGTCTCCGACAGCTGACAATAACAACAATAACAAGTCCATGGCGTAATGAACGTCGTTCTTAGGCGAGAGAGAGGGAGAGTGAATACTTTTGCGGATGCGCACCTAGACGACGAAGCGTGAAAGGATGCTAATAATGCGAGGGGATGCGAGAAAACACGCTATGGTTCAGGGTGCAAGCCTCGGACGGACACTTCTTCGAGCGACTGGCCGCCCCGTTCGAGTCGGCCACCGAGAACTCTGCGCTCGAGAGCAAGAACTCGTCCAGCCAGGAGCAACGCGACGCCGAAGTGGCCGCCCTCCGTGCTCTGACGCTGGGACGCGACGCGAAAAGTCATGAGGTCGGTCTATGTATGAGCGAGTATGCGCATGCACAAAGCGCCATACACTCTTATGGCTCTCCCGAGACCGGCGACCATTGTTGGCCGCCGGGAGTGGTGGTGGTGCTGATGAAAGTTTTATGTGCCCCGGGGGAGGAAAGTGAGTGCGCATCATCGGCATGCTCTGCTCGCTTCAGGCGCTCTACGTCGAGGCGCTGTACACGATCGTGCACAAGATCGGCAAGGACGACGGCGCGGGCGCTCACCTCAAGCCCGACCTCATCAGATATGCACAGCAGGTGGGCGTCGGGCTTTCGATTTCAGACGCGTGGATAAATTTGCGCCGCATTCGTGGAATCGACGATAATCGGAAAATTTCAGGCCTTCGAGGTGGAACCCGCGGCGCACACTCGACTCGTCGAGGCTGCCAAGGAAGCCAAGGTTATTTGCCGCGAATTTCAAAACATGATATCTTGCATTCAGCCGCCCGTCGTCATCCTAAACGTGTTGCTCTTGGAGGCGCGCGGTCTGGTGGCGAAAGATGTGAACGGTAAGATGCGTTGAGCAGAGAGACGGGTCGTTGAGCACAAATTTCATCTCTTGCCTGGTCGTTCTGCGAGTGTGCGTGCTTGCTTGCCTGCTTGCCTGCCTGCCGGCGTTCCGGTCGTTCGGTCTCGTGACCATGGTCGGGGGGAAAAACGAGCTTTGCCTTGGGAGGAGGAGGAGGAGGAGATTGCGCACATACGCGTGCGCGATTTTATGCGTGCCGACTGGAGACCCTTGGAGGCCAAGACGACGTCCACTTTTGGCGCACACGTCAAATTGACAATACCAAGCTGCTGAACGCGACGCGACGGCAGCGAGCGGGTCTTTTCAGCGGACGCGCTCATGCAAGACGCAGAAAGGCGCAGAGAGTCGCACACGAATGCGAGCACATGTCGTCAACTGTGAGGGAGGGAAGGAGATGGAATGAGAAATGGAGTAATCGACAGCAGTCACGGGTACAAACTAGGTTCATGGTTTGCTCGCTCGCTTGCATTGCTAACGTCAGCGGGCGTAGCCAATTCAATCGGTAGAGTCAGCCGGGCATTCTCAAAGCTAATGTGCGACGGCTATTTCTGGCAGAGAAGGGGTCACGATGAAATTATTCGAACCCCGCAATTGCAGGCTTCTCGGACCCGTTCGCCATGATGGGCATCGTTCCCGGTAAGGTGGCCGCCACGCTGGGGTCGCCGATCGCCGCCTTTCTCAATGGCGGAGTGGTGGTCGGCGGCGCCGCCGGGGGAGCGGCGGCCCTCTCGCCAGGTTGGATTTCAAGTCATATCTCGACATAATTAGAACGTATCTCGCAGCGGATGACGACAAGGAGGGAATGCTGCATCGGTTCTCCGGTTCGTTCCGTCGGAAAAGCAAGGCCAGTCAGCATAGCAACGGATCTACGTCACGAAGCAGCAAGGAGAACAGCATCCCGGCGAAACTCATCAAGGTCCGCTCACGTGGGCGTTCAAGAGGTCACCGCCGTGTTTTGCAGGCATCGTCGGTACAGTACAAGACGCTGAATCCAAAGTGGGACGAGAAGTTTGCCTTTCAACTGGACGAGGCGAACAGCGACAAGTTCCACATTGACATCTGGTAACTCGGAGATACGAGCGACGATCCGAACGAGCGGAATTTGTCAGGGATCATGACGACCAAGACACGTCCGTCATCGAGGCGGTCTCATCTTTGAACCAGATCAAGGGCGGACTGAAGGGGATCGGTCGCTACTTCAAGGAGGTCGCACAGTCCGCGAGGGACGAGGGTGGCACGGACGACTTTCTCGGCTGCGTCACCATCTCCATCAAGGTTTGCCACGCGTCTTGGCGCTCCACAAGCCGAAACCCTTGAAGGATGTTCCGCCCGAGGGCCTGGAGGAGTGGTTTCCGCTGCAGAAGCGCAGCGACAAGAGCAAGGTGTCGGGATCCGTGCGACTGAAGGTTGAGAGAGAGAGACTCTCTATGTCGGATGTGTGAAAACGAGACGATTCAGCTGTGGCTGTCCACGAAGGAGGATGTGGTTCCTGGGACGGACGAGTTGCTCGACGTCCGACAGCACGTCGAGCTCATCAAGCAGTTCGCACTGCACGAGATCAAGCAAAGCGGAGCGCCCGCGCGACTGTACGACGGAAGTCTGCCCGACAGGGCCAAGATCATCCTACAGCAGCATGCCATCCAGGTACGCGCGCCATGGTGAGCGGCCGAAGAGCGCGCGCGCGCGTTTCAGGGCGACATTACCGACATTGGCACGGCAATGTGCAAATGGCTCGCATTTCACGGACTCCTCGGACTGGACGTCTCGTTCGCGCTGCTCGCCGAGGCTCTCGAGAACTTTGTCCAGATCTGGAAGCCGCTCGCACTGGACAAGGAGGAGGAGGACGCCGTGGTGGAGTCGCTGCAGCACTTCGCGCAGCACTGTCGACACCTGTTGCTGGAGCATCGCTCCAAGTTTAGACCGGGCAAACGGGCGGCTGCCGAGGAGTTTGCCTGCATGCTCAAGTATGACGTCGTGCGTTTTCTCGAATCAAAACTGTTCCGCGTGCGCAGGTGCTTCCGCATCGTGAAGGAGTCGGCCATCTACCAGAAGAATCAGCCGTCCCGAAGGACGTTCGCCTCTTCCGTCGAATCGCTTCTTGTTCAGAGTGCAGAGAAACACTTTGATCGAGTGCTTCGACAGGCCAGACCCGAGGTGACTTGGCGCATTCATTCGAGGCGGTCGTACACATGCACAAAACTAGGAACCGCTGGAAGAGCTGCTCCAACTTCTCGTTCAACTGAATCACGCTTGCGCCAATTTCCCGCATTTTGCGCCCGCCCTGAGGGACGAGTGTCGACTGGACTACTCGCAGCTGACGTTGTCCGTCTTCAGCAGACTGGTTCGGTTCTTCGCCGTTGCAATACCGCCCTCCTCTCCAATAAACTCTTCAGCTGTCCGAGTATCAGTGCGCCGAAATGATGTCGGAGCGGTCGGCCGATCTGAAGGAACGAATTGCGAGGGCGGCGAGTCAAGTGAGTGAACGAACGAACGACGAGACCCTTGTCATGACGTGTTGCGATCGCAGGACCCGGAAAACGAAGACTCCCTCGTGATGCTGATTCGCATCCATCTTGCGGCGGTCGAGTTCCGAAACTATCGGCTCGCCAATCGAGTGTACGACTGCTCTTCCTTCCCTCCCCCTTTCTATACTGCCATCTTGCAGTCGAGTGGACGACGAGCTGATGTACGCGTCGTACTTCGACCAGGCCATCGGGCGACTGCTGCAGGCGATTCGCGAACGAGCGACCGCCCGAGTTGTGCTGTCCTGTCGACTCGACACACCGGTACCCCCTCTCCGATCAATGTCATTTCGATGCGGTCGGTAACCGACGCTGGGCGCAGATAACCACCGGCGCCAACGAGATGAAGCAGTCGTCGTCGCACATCGACGTCTGTCACATCGTCGAGCAGTTGGCTATCTTCTGGGAACGCGCTCTCGTCACGTCCACTGCGCTGCGCGTCGACTTCACCGCTGAACTCGTACGCTGCTATCGAGATTTGCACACGCCAACTCCCAGGTGGACATCATCTGTGACGTCGCTCTGGACTACTGCCAGCGGGTGTTGGCGCAGCTCGACTCGGACGGATTCGGCGAGCAACTCCAAGTGTTCGTGCCCAAGACACTTGTCGCCATGGTCTGTCCATTTGTGATTTGTTGCGAATTCAATTGGAAGAAGTGGATTTGTCTTGCAGATGTGCTCGGCGATCAACAACTGCGAACAGGTGCGACGCGTCATCGCCATCCACGACCGACTGCACCTGGACGAGTTGGCTAGCAAGTTCGAGAAGGAAGGACTGGTAACTCGATTATTCTCTCTGATAAGACGCAATAGTGGCGCAAGTTCCTGCAGGGTCGAGCCGTTCCGTGGCGCGAGGAACTCGACAACAAACTCGAGTCCGCCTCGCAACGCATCTCGGCGATGATCGACGCGACCGTCGACACGCTGATACAACGACTGCTGGCTCTGGTGCGTTGCGTCTTCGCACTGCGAGTGCGAGGAGTACGATGGTGATTGCAGATGCGGAAGCACGTCTTCCACCTGGCCTGGTCGCCTGGGGCAACTCCCATCGAGCAGGCCATCAAGCCGCTCACCGATATGGTAGGATAACTCGCGCGCACAATGCTTGAAGGAATAATCATCAATGCGCGTACAGCTGGACGTCGAACTCTCGGTCGTGCACAGGATCCTGCTGCATCGGAACTTCATTCGAGTTCTGTCCGCACAAGTCGCGGCTCTCGTGAAACTGCTCGCCGAGTGCGTCGACGAGAACAAAGGGGTTGGGCTCGCTTCCGATTTCCATGTCCAACCACCACTTCTCTTCAGCAAGAAGCCCAGTGGTACAAACGACTGCTGGACGCCTGGCTGGTGCTGAAGGATTTCTTCCACGCCGGCGGCAAGGGGATTCCCCTCGACGTGTTGGAAGCCGCACCTGAGACAAAGGTAGCAGCAGCTAGTTGGCCGTCTTCTCTGAGAGGCAAGTCGTTCAGGCACTGGTTCGGAACCTTCGACTGAACGCAACCGAAAGTGTGGAGCTGATCGAGCAGTACTATGCCGACATGATCAAGCAACAGGCACGTTCTGCGCGCATCACTTATCATCATCGTCATACGACCTCGTTTGCAGGACGGCGTTCGCGAATGCAAGTACGGCATTCTGAACGTGCGCGCCTACTACAATGCCGCCTCGCAAAACCTGGTCGTTGACGGTAGAGATCGCGCGAATGGGCCGGGCACGGAAATCCCAACGCATTTCAGTGATGGGAGCGAAACAGCTGATTCCGCTGGACTCCAACGGACTGTCGGATCCGTTCGTCGTCATCGAACTCGTTCCTCGACACAGATTCGCGTCGGCACAGCTCGTCAAGACGCGAGTCGTCTCAAAGACGCTGAACCCGATCTTCGATGAGCAGTTCGAATTGTAGGCTACCGCTGCGTAGTTGCTGTGCACGAACTAGACGACATGACGATTTTCAGCCACGTTGCGCCTCGACTTCCCGCCTGTGCACTCCTGCACTTCACCGTCATGGATCACGACTATCTCCGGTCGAACGACTTTGCCGGAGAGGTGACGTCTCCCCTGGTCTCGGTCGAATGGAACGACTCGCTTTGCAGGCGTTCCTCGAGCTGTCCGATGTTCCCGGATTCCTGAACGAATCGGGAACGTCGACTGTTGGCAGTGGACCGATGGCGAGCACGTTGCGGCAGTTCAACTTGGTGCTACTGCATCCCGAGTCCAATTGTACGCATCGTTTGAGCTGTGATCGAAGGGAAATCGCTTCACTTCAGGCAAGGACCTGCTGGCCGTGCTGAACGAGCGCAAAGACGACAAGGAGGCGACGGACTTTGTGCGCGCCATCAACACGTCGCACTGAGTCGGCTCGAGAGCGACGTTAGTTTCAGAGGGGATCGCGCCTCGTTCGCACTAGAAGCAATAGAAATCGCCCGAGTCTGCCTGTAAATATGGTCGCATTTTCGACAAACGTCACACAACTCACGGGACATGACGACTACTCGCACCGCAACACCAGCATTACGACGAGGGGCGCCGACTTTGCAATTAGAGCGCTTCCGCTTACCATTGTGATTTTCTACGCAAACTATCGCCAGCACCGATGCTCGCTTCCGCGCGTGCGCGCCTCATGACACTCCCGGAGGAGAACGGAATCTCGGTGAAACACAGAGCAACATCGATGATCTCAACGGCGCCCGATTTATCTCGTCTCATCGCCATGCTCGCGCGTTTCGACCGAGCGAACAAATCACACGTCATATTCTCCTCTCTGACAGCCTCAATAAAGACGCCTCGTAAAGTCTTCTCTGCTAGCTCGGAGCATCGCGCACATCAATCCAGATTCCGCGCGTCGCGAGTGATCGACGGCACTCGCACCACAATCGGTTCGGCGTCTTTGTCGTCGATCTTCACCTGAACCAGCGCTATTGCGAATGTCAGCACTCCACGCACACACACGCACCTGACATCCAAGACGCGAGAGATCATCCAGTTCGGGCGCCAAGTCGAGCAGGTCAAGCTCCTCTTCGGACGGCGGATTTATCTAACGCAGTGCTGCTATGTTTCCGCACTCCCCCCTCACCTTATCGATCCTATCAAAATGTTCCTTCTGAAGAATGACATGGCACGTACAGCAGGCCAGCGTTCCTTCGCAAGCGCCAAACCCGTCCAGCGGAATGTCGTGATCCAGCATCACGTCCAGAAGAGACGAGCCGATCTTGAACACACGCGCGAGGTCGCCTACCAAGTCAGAACGACGACACCTTTGCCTTGGCGACGTACTCCTGATCGTTGGCGAGGAATTTCACGATCTTCGTCGACGTGGAAGCCGGACGCCTCGAAGTTCTAGTTCAATGGGCTCTGAGAAAACGAATCAGATGCATACGCGTCGTGCTTCCAAATCGTCGTGGGCGTGCTGGAACAGCTCGGCAACGGAGCGGTTCGAACGTGGTGGATCCGCCGAACGAGCATTCTCCACATTCTGTCGTTCGCCAGGGGCAGCGCAGACCGCCAATGATAAAGCCCTGAGCGGAGGGGAAGGATACCGCAGAGATGCTCCACTCGTCGACTGCGCATTGTGGGCGTGTATTTCGCAGCTATGAAGCGCCCCTTCGATTCGAAGTCACTTCAAGGCTTTCTCTTGGTGAAAACATCCATCAGTTGGTTGTACGGACCAGTGTATCTCGTGGCGCTTCTCTCTAACTGCTTATTGATCCGTTGTGACTCGACTGGATGTCATGTCCGCGTCGATTTCAACCACTAGCGTTCATAGCCACATCGTGCAGCACGTCTGGAAGATTGACCATTGGGATTTGCAATCCCAGATTACGAGGAAACTCCCCTTTTGACCCTGCGTCGTCTCGGATTTGCGGGTCAGAATAAAGGACACCGCTTTCTAGACGCGAGGAACGACTAGTCGAAGCACATTCAAGAGATAATGCACTTACGATGTAGGATTTTCGCAAAGCTGTTTGATACGGTTGGAGATTCGCGCACACATATCATGTCTTGCAACGTCACATCCACCAGGCATTCATACAATAGTGGTTACGAACGAACAGTATTGTTTAACTCTGTCAATGACGATTTCCAACACTAGAGTCACAATCGAAATCCCGAGCAGTGCAGAGAAGGCGATCAATACGAGTCTGAATGCGTTGCGTACTTGATGGCGGCTGGGAAATACCGGTAATGTTGAAAGTAGACGTGCCGTCTTCCAAAAGGTCCAGACGACTGGCGATTATCATACGCCGATCGCTCGATCTCATATCTATGTAAATTTTGGATTCTATTTGACTTTAAGAACGTCTTGCCTAAGTGTGATAGTCCTTCGTGCCGGCTGTATCAGTGCCAAGGCTCGATTCATCTGTTCCAGTGATCGATAGTGCTTTCTGCAATGTCACGTTGGGAGGGGAGACGTCCGTCTCGCACCTGTTGAAGGCGAACCCCAAGAAACGAGGCGGAATTTCGTGATCCGCCACGAGGTAATTGCGCGGCACGAACGAATTGTAACAGACCTGGCCACACAGGTCGGAGCTTGTTCCTCCAAACAGGGTAAATGTCTTGGTGGTCTCGTCGCTGATCAGTCGTACAAGCTCCGAGTTCGAGTCCAGCACGATTATTCTGAAAGCGCCTCGTGAAATTGATGGCTGAAAACGAGTGCCTCTCGGCTAGTTGGCGCAGTTCGTCGCACTGTTTTCCGCAGCAGAAATCGTACAGCGAAATGTCCTCTCGCAAATAGACGAACGTCCAGCCTTGACGGAGCCGTTCGATCGCCTAGCGAGAGTAGAGATGTCCGACAAAGTGAAACCGCCGACCGACCATGTTCATATTCCGAGCCGGAAGCGGTCTGATTAGCGGAATGGCCAGCATCACTTTGAGACTTGTGTCGAAGAGGATCGCGAAGAAGGTGCTCATTGCGAGGAACATGGCGAGAAGTAGCGTCAAAGCGGGACGATTTCGACTCTTCGAATAGTGCTCCACCGATGGCTGTCGAAGTGCGAGGCCATACAGACGAAGCATCCATGAAAGGGGCGATATCCGGACTCCGAGCAGACGACCGTCAATCAAATAGAACCTAACGCAATCTCATTCATTTGTTTGCCCAACGTTGCTTACAAGGCAGATAGTAGCCCAGTGCTCAGGATGAAGCTCGCATAGTACTGCCACTTGTAGATGGCGAGCAGGAACTCGGAGTAGCTGAAATGCACGCGCTGCCATTGCACTGCTGAGACGTGGGAAGACCTACACAAGTGTACTGCTTCTCGGAGCCGAGTAGCCAAAAATCTGAGTGTCAACCACTGTCGTGAATGCGACCTCTTGCATGCGATTCGCTTCCATTCGCCTGAATTCCCAGTCACGCTTCAGACAGCCGGCGAGACGAACATGAGCGTGATGGAAAAGTCGGCGCTTCCGTTCGCAACAAGCGGGATGACGTCGGCTGCCGCATTTTCACTCATCAGCTTCGCTACGTTCATTTCCAGACCTACGATGTGTTACGGAAATGAACGAACGACTCTGTCAGTGCCAGAAATCGTCAACGCCGCGCTGATCATGTCCACATCAACGCCCGGAGTCGTACATTTCGACAGACGACCATGGCACGCTTGATCTGGAATCCAAAATGGCATCGCCCATCGATTGGGCGAGCGAGCGTGACTCACAGAAGTTGCTCACGACCGATGTCGTGTCGTAGGCGGCCGGGGTCAGCATTTTAGAGGCGGAAAATTCCCAGACAACTGACTGCCGAGACATTGTTGTGCGTGTGGCGACAATGCAAATAGGTGCGCGGTAAGATGTATATCACATTTCCACCTACATACACTTCATTGTTTGCATGTGAATGGAGACTCAAAATAAAGGATCTGGCGTCGAATGACCGAACCGTTGGTATGGAATGTCGGAGGGCGGTTACTGATTAGCTAGTAGCCACAGCAAACAACTCATCCCATGTGTGGAATGCAGCGACAAAGTTTGCCCCCTCCCCCTCACGACCGATAGCCTGCCCCGCTATTTGACCACCTGCAGTGGAGATTAAGCGCTAGACTTCATTCCGCCGCCTATCTACATGTCAACAACAACCCGCACATGTGGAAGCGTGGCAAGTGGGCGTGTGTGTGTGTGTACACGTGTAATTGTTGAACCCGTCTTCGTTGTGTTGATGCTGATTGAAGACGGACAGCTCAATGACGTGGCCCGTTGCCGTTTGGCTCGACGACGAAATTCTGGTGCCCAAAGGGGCGAACCGCATATGTGACGTAGGCCAGCATTCGAACTTCGCGTTGCTCACAGTTTCCAAACGAAACGGCATGTTCCGAAAGCGACGTGTCCACCTGCATTCATCAACGCCGTCACTGCGACAGTGCATACCGGCTTCGGAATCTGTCCCGCCCGTTCGATAGCTCTTCGCAAGCACTGGTCGTGAAAGACCGGTAGATTATTCTGTCGAATGAGAGACATTCATCGCAAAGTAGCGCATCGATAATACCTCGTCCACGGGTTGTAGGAGCTGTACTTTGGCAAGTTTCGCACACCTTCCCAGCGCTTCGTTTGCAGCGCGCGGGTGGAAGAACGAACGACAGCCATCCTCGGTGACGATGCGCTCGAGTGCCGATCTTGTGAGAAGAACGCCTGGCAAGCGGCACACCATTTTCCGCAGATCCTTTCTCACCAACCAGCTTCTAGGGAGACCCTCATCTCGCCCTCGGTCCACGGAAACAGCAATCGCCACGGCCAGGGCCAGGCGTGTCGGAGAAGGCCAATCTGTTGTGAAGAGCTCTTCTCACATCCTTTCTTGTGCCTGAAATTGCGTACGACAATCGGGTCTGCGCCGGAGAGTCCGTGCAGCAGTGCTCGAGCGTTGTCTGCGGCGAAGAACGTGCGCTCATCGGCCAACAGGGTCCATTCGGCGTCGCCTTGAATGGTAATGTGCTGACGCGCACTATCGATGGCCGCCTAACTGGTCTTGTTGCTACTCAGAAACCTCAGCAGCGGACGAACGAACGACCACTTCCTTAGGGAAACCACTTGCGAACCGAGATCCGGAGTTCGAACCGCAAACACTCGCGGATTATCTGGAAAATATGATGGGCATGCGACAAGCCATCGTATGTTGGTTCGTCACAAACCGTTGAACGTCTTCTGTAGTCTTTCGCTGTCCGAAATGAAGAGCAGTTCGTCGCAACGCGCTCCGTATGTTGCCTCCACGGAATCAACAATCATCGCCTGTTGTTGTCGCGCTTTGACTGGAGAAAGTGGAAAAAACAGCACATGCCTTGTCGGTGATTGCTGACCGAATCACTACGGCGCATCTGAGTTTGGGAGCGGCGGCTCCCGATTCGTCCGGTTTCGCATCTGCAGCAGCAGTGTGCGAGCGATGCCAAGCGGAAACGCTTACGACTTCTCCCGGTGACATGGCTCGTTTGCTCGAATCTCGCATCTATCTCGTCGAACTGGAAGAGTGAGCCGAGCAGATAGCCAATCAGGAGACCGAGCGCAACCCATAAACAACGTCTCGACTGGCATTGAGAAGAGACGCAACCAAACCTGAGCCACAGTCTTGCTCGGCGATGCGCCTCTCCTTTGCGTCGCTTCCTCGTCCGGCAGCAGGTTCATTCTTTCCATGTCATTGAGTGCGAGTGGAAGAGAGGGGAAGGAAAGACAATGCGAGCGAGACCACTCACTCACTGCCGCCGCCGCCGGTCGATGTGACCGCCACGAGGACGGGGGCGGAGAAACAGCAGCAGCAGCAGCAGCAATCGCCGCTGCGCAGTGTCTGTCATCTGACCTCGACCTTGTCGCAGGAGTGAACAGACGAGGGAGAGAGAAGACGCGAGAGAACGACGGACAACTACTCGCCGCGGTACAACAAACTCTCTGCTCAATGCAGTTCACGGAGCGGAACGCAACAACTCGGCGTGATGATGCCTCGCTTTTTGCGTTCAAACAAAGGTGATAAAGTGCAAACAAACCGCACAAGTTGGTCGACGGAGCGTCATCCGCCTGCAGCGTGCTGCACCCACATTGCATTATGACCTCGGCCTCCCGACAATTCGTGCATCCACAATTGAGGCAAATGTCAGAGCTGCCAAATTCGGAACAGTTGTGCAAATAGGAGACCGACTCAGCACTCCGCCTACGCTCGCTTCCTCCATCAGGTTCGTGCGAACAAGTCTGGCAAAATGCAGTAGATCATTTGCATTCGGGCCACTATAAAATGGCATCCGGTTGCATCGTGAAGACACACCAATTCGGCCTGCCACGGTAAACTCGAGAAGATGTTCGGCTCTGTCATCCTGGTTCTCCCCATCCTCGTCGTCTCGATTTCGGCTCAGATGTGCACGAACGAGGGCATTGGACGTAAGGGAGAAATTGCGATAAAGGCTAACGTGGGGCGGTATTGCAGCTTGTGTTACTGGAACTCTTTGCCCCGCTGGAACGGACACTACGTGCGCTGCGACCCCTTCCCTGGTCTGTGTTCACCCTTTTGATCTAAACGTTCTCTCACAGGACCTGGTGTGCTGTCAAAATGCGGATCTAGTTACCTGCGAGGACCTGCTGAACCCACAGACTGGGTCAAGCGACTGTTCCGACATGGCCGATCTCTGTTCCGTCCCAATTTACCAGACACTGATGCAACAGCAGTGCCCCAAGACGTATTGTCATTGCATACGACTGAAATAACCTTCTTTTAGGTGCGGATACTGCAGCACCCCGGACTCGCAATCCACGGCCACCCCCTGTCAGTTGTTTTTGGCAAATGAAGATAGCATCCTTTGCAGGCGAGGACAAGACGAATCCCGCCACTGGAACGTCCGACTGCCCTCAGGTTTCTATTTTATACGGCGAAAAACGTAGCTTAGGACACGAGCTACTGCACGGACCCTACCTACCATGATCTGATGCGCGACCAGTGTCCGAAGACGTACGCTTCGTCGCTATTTCCAACATTCAACTGATTCTAGGTGCGGATTCTGCTGACGACAGCGCAAGCAACAAACACTCGTATTTCACAAGAAAGCAGCGCAGCTGAATGCGATTTCATCTCTTGCAAACACATCTTAAACGGAACGAACATCATGAATGAACGGTCACTTTTGTAGAGATCAATGATCATCAGAAGTCGCATCTATGTGGTTTATTGGATGCAAGATCAGTCGGTTGGATCTGCGCTGAATAGAGAGAATTGCGAGCGTCGTCGCTGTTGCGCCTATTATGCGCTGTACTGTCTATTGTGCGCGGCATTGTCTGTGTTGATGCACAACACTTTCACCGATCAGAAATCCCACCACCACTTCCCAGAGGGCTTCTAAACAACCACAAGCGAAAGAAGTTCGAATCACGAGGTTAGAGAATTCTGAACGAGCATAAACTTGAGCATAAGATTCTTTCTCATGAATTACGATGCAGATTACGAACAGGGTTTCCGCACTTTCGGCACGGCCACCTTGTCGTGATCTCTCCTTTGCCGAAATGGTTTCTCTTCAAAAGTGTTTTTGCGCAAACTACGACAGGTAGAACAGTCGCGAGAGCATGGCTGCGGCGAAGCGACTAGCCTGTGCTCGTGAACTTCGGTCGATTTCGTCGATGTTTTCAGAAGTTTGTTTAAAATAATTGCTACGGCTCGATGGATCTCATCGAAAACTACAAAAGCGATCAGATTGTAATGCAATAGCACTACCATTATACGTCGAAAAGATATTCTCAATAGTATCCCCTGGGGGAAGCTTTTCGGGGGAAATCGGTCGAAGCCCACGGGCACTGCTCTGTATCCACAATTGAGACAAATATCGAGATTGCCCAATTCGAGGACAGTTGTTCAAACAAGAAGTCAATTCAGCAGTCTATCCGCCCTCACTTCCCTCTTCAGGCGCATGCGAAGAATCTTGGAAAAATGCGATAGGCGTGTTTGCATTCGAGCCACCATAAAATGGCATCTGCTTGCACCGTGAAGCACACCAGTTCGGCCTGCCACGGCAAACCCGAGAAGATGTTCGGCTCTGCCATTCTGATTCTTCCCTTCTTCTTCGGCTCGATTGCAGCCCAAACGTGTTCGAACGCCGGCATTGGACGTAAGAGAGAAATTCCGATAAAGGCCAATGTGGGACGGCATTGCAGCTTGCGTTAGTGGAAGTCTTTGCCCTACAGCGGACACTACGTGCGCTACGTCCTCTTCCGCGGTTTGTGTTCACCTTTTTGATCTGAACGTCCTCTCGCAGGGTCAAGTGTGCTGTCAAAGTGCGAATCTAGTTGCCTGCCAGGACCAAATAAACCCACAGACTGGATCAAGCGATTGTCCCGGCAGGGCCGATTTCTGTTCCAGCTCGATTTATCAGGCACTGATGCAACACCAATGTCCCAAGACGTATTGTCATCGCATGCGACTGAAATAACCTTCTTCTTCTAGGTGCGGATACTGCAGCACTACGAATACGCAAACTTCGACCAACACCTGTCAGTTATTTTTTGGCAAATGAAGACAACACGCCTTTTGCAGGCGTGGACAAGACGAATCCCGCCACTGGAACGTCCGACTGCCCTCAGGTTTCTATTTTACACGGAGAACAACGTGGCTTAGAGAACGAGCTACTGCACGAACTCCATCTATCTGACACTGATGAAGCAGCAGTGTCCGAAGACGTACGCTTCGTCGCTATTTTCAATATTCATTTAATTCTAGGTGCGGATTCTGCTGATGACAGCGCAAGCAGCGAACACTCGTACTTCACAAGGAAGCAGTGCAGCTGAATGCGTTTTCATCTCTTGCAATCACATATTAAACGGAACGAACATCATGAATAAACGATCACTCTTGTGGAGATCAGTGGCTATCAGAAGTCGAATCTATGTAGTTTATTGGATGCAAGATCAGTCGGTTGGGTCAGCACTGAATAGAGAGCGTCTTTTCGATGTAAGACGCTCTCTAAAGTATTCCCTAGAGGAAGTTTTCGGGGGAAATCGGCCGAAGCTCACAGGCACTGTTGTGTATCCACAATTGATGTCACAGATTCGCTCCGCAACCACCAGATTCAATCATCAATAATTCCCCATTGCACGCAAACACCTCATTTCGATCTTCCCTCACACTCGAGAAGTGCAAGGGAGAGACAAGGAGTCAGTTGGCCTATGGGTGGAGACCACGGGAGACTCAACAACTGACGATGAAGAAGATCTGAATCATCGTCCCGCGCATATGGCAGTCTACTGTCACGTAGTGCTAATGAGAGAGCATAGTAGCCGATCAGAAGAATGGAGCCGACTGTGAGAGTCACTAGACCAAGGCAGGAAAGAGAATCGACCACAATTGAGATAAATATCGAGATCGCCCATTTCAAGGACAGTTGTGCAAACACGAAGTCAATTCAACAGTCGATCCGCCCTCGCTCCTCTCTCCAGGCTTATGTGAGGAAGTTGGAAAAAATTCGGTAGGCGTGTTTACATTCGGGCCACCATAAAGTGACATCTGTTTGTGCCGTTGAAACACGCCAGTTCAGTCAGTTTCAACACGCTCGGAGAGATGTTCAGTCCTGCCATTCTGATTCTCCCCTTCTTCTTCGGCTTGATTGCGGCCCAAACGTGTTCGAATGCCGGCATTGGACGTAGGGGAGCAATTGCGACAAAGGCCAACGTGGGACGGCATTGCAGCTTGTATTAGTGGAAGTCTTTGCCCCGCTGGAACGGACACTACGTGCGCTACGTCCCCTTCCTCGGTTTGTATTCACTCTTTTGATCTGAACATTCTCTCGCAGGGTCAAGTGTGCTGTCAAAGTGCGAGTCTAGTTACCTGTAAGGACCTGCTGAACCCACAGACTGGGTCAAGCGACTGTGCCAGCTTGGCCTATCTCTGTTCCAGCTCGACGTACCTGTCACTGATGAAACAGCAGTGTCCCAAGACGTATTGTCATTGCATACGACTGGAATAACCTTCTTCTTCTAGGTGCGGATACTGCAGCACTACGAGTACGCAAACTTCGACCAGCACTTGTCAGTTGTTTTTTGGCAAATGAAGATGGTATCCTTTTGCAGGCGTGGACAAGACGAATCCTACCACGGGAACGTCCGACTGCCCTCAGGTTTCTATTCTACACGGAGAAAACCGTGGTTTAGAGAACGAGCTACTGC
Organism: Bunonema sp. RGD898; assembly: GCA_014805405.1. NCBI lineage: Eukaryota > Metazoa > Nematoda > Chromadorea > Rhabditida > Bunonematidae > Bunonema > Bunonema sp. RGD898. The sequence goes on along the minus strand of JACMII010000002.1, from coordinate 50,202 downwards.
ACGAATTCCATCTACCTGACACTGATGAAACAGCAGTGCCCGAAGACGTACGCTTCGTCGCTATTTCCAATATTCAACTGATTCTAGGTGCGGATTCTGCTGATGACAGCGCAAGCAGTGAACACTCGTATTGCACAAGGAAGCTACGCAGTTGAATGCGATTTCGTCGCTTTATTGAATGATGATGACACCTCTGGCAATTATCACACATTGAACGGAATGGTCATTATGAATGAACGACGCAGATTTACACGATATCGTTAGGCTTCGATGGCTTGCAGAAGCCGCATCTAGATCAATTAATTCTGGAGCATAAGGGAAGACGTACGTGGCGGGACACTGCACGCGCAGCACCGACTCGAAGCGCTTGTCCTTGCAGTAGTTGGCGGCCTAGAAGAAAGTCGTTCACTTGTGATGAAATGATAGGAGGAGAACCGCTTTGCAGTCAGAGGTGATGCGTCCAGGATACGGTTTGTCGGCACCTGCGCAATCGCTATCTCCAGTAATTGAGTGAAACAAAACAGACATTCGCCAGCTTTGGGGACACTGTTTGGGCTATCGCACAGGCCGCACGACTTTGCGCACTCCTTCCACTTGTGCTCGAACGCCGACTTCGTGCAGAATCCGTTGGAGGCCCATTTCGTGCAGCTGCAAGGATTCGCGATCGACCGTCGCTTGGAGGAGTAAATCTCTCGTTACTTTGCCAGATTGTCGCCACACCCCGAGTCGAATGCAATGCCGGGCGTAGTGGTCGTGGTGGGTACGTCTCCGAGCACTTCAGTCGTGGTGGGCACAGTGTTCGTGCCGTCATCAGTCGTGGTGGGCGCAGTCACTTCGTCCGACGCGTCATCAGCCGCCGTGAGGTACGAGAGCGAGAGGAGAAGAGCAAGACCAGCAAAGAAGTGCATTTCGATGAAAGTCGACCTATGAGAATGAATGTGAGAGCGTGATCAGTACGCCCGGAGTGAGACATTTATATGCTGTCGTCGTCGTCCTCAATGAACGAACCGTGGAAGTCATGATTGAGCAGAGGGCACAGTTGCTCAAATACGAAGTCCAATCTAGTGTTAGCCCGTACCATTGTTTGATGTCGCTCGCCGTTGCTAGTAGCTCGTTCATCTCAAACAATGTGCTTGAGAATACTGGATTGGGACGACCTCGCTTCACGAGACAGAGCGGCGGTGCCACGTACGGCCGGCCAGCACTGCACTCGCGCAGATCCTTGTCGGCGAATCGACGATACGAGGATGAATGCAAATAAAGCCGTGACTAGCAATTGACCCGTCGCTAACCAGCGTCCACTGCTTCAATGAGTCCAATCTCTTATAATTATATGTGCTTGTTGAAGAAAAGAGCATTTAAAAACGTATTTGTTGCATTAAAATACACAGATTGCATAGTCTGTCTCAAAAACAAACATGAAAGAGATACAATATAGACGTATATCGTAATTTTTCTGTTTCTTCATATCTCCCCGAAAATCTATCGAGTTAAGGCCTCGTCGTTCTGATAGATCCGTCGGACAAAATAGTCGTCCCAGGGAGATTTGAGCCTAAGGATCTAGAGAGACGAGTTTCGAAAAGTCCGACTTCGAAACAAAGCAGCCCTGTCGCAGAGCGAAAGGTCGTCCGTACGACAATCGTGGAATGTTGACAGAAGACAACATGTCGTGAAGTTGGGTGGTGCGACGCTGAATTCCACTCCTTCTCCTGGCTGGCCGAGCTCATTTCATCGACGACTCTAGCTGGCTTTTTCAGCAAACGTAATGCACGGGCTGTCGAACGTTGGTCTCGCGCGCGACGTCCCCTCTTGTTCGGTTTCCTCTTTCGCGTCCCACTTCCACATCGGCCAGTCAGCCATTGTTGAGTGTTCCCGCACGCACGCACACATGCACGCACACAAAGCTATTACGCGTTCCACGCTCGCAGTTCATCTATCCGCCGTTGTGACCACCGTCTCCTCCTCCTCCTCCTCGTCATCTTCGTCGTCGTCGGAAGCCTACAGCAGACGCCTTCATGAGCGCCTCGTTCATCCATTTGCTCGCCCTCCCCCCACCACCACCACCCCATCTCTCCTCCTGTCCTGCCACTTTGCGTGTCGCTCTCTCGCTCGGCTCGTGCTGCTGCTGCTGCTGCTGCTGTCCCCTATCGATTTGTTCCCCTCTCCTTCTCTCGTCTTGTGTGCCTGCGCGCACTCGCTCGCTCTCACAGAGCCGTCTGTGTGTGTGTGTGTGTGTGTGCTCGCCCTCGCTCGCAGTCCTTCCTTCTGGCGCTGCTGCTGCTGCTGCTGCTACTGCTCTCACCACTCGTACACATACCTATGTACGAGTAGTATACGCCACAAATAGCGAGTCCCTCTTCCCACTCATCGGCTCGTCGAACTTTGGTCGTCCGTCTCATTCGCCCGTTCCCACGTGCAAACACTCTCCGCTCTCTTTTCGCCGCCGCCGCTGCCGTCTCTTGTGGTTGATTTATTTATCCCTCCCGGCCGCCGCTTCCTCTTCATCATCGTTCGGCGACGGGTGCCCGACGCTTTGGGAGAGCGGGAAAACCACTTGTCGTCGCCAGATTAGGCGTCGTCTTGCGTCTTCGACGAAGAGCAGTGGCATCATCACGCGCGCGCGCGTGTGTGTGCATGTGTGTGCGTACGAGATGGAATTTTGACGTGGCGCGAATGAGTCGCTCTTGCGAAACGACGATGATCGGTTGATGTGAGCTGGCAATGCAAATTCGGCCGCGCTTCCAGGGCGATGAGGGTGGCCGAGTGGCTGCGGGCCGAGCGTCGGGCCGTCCTGCGCGACGCGAACCTCGGCTCGGCCATGCTGAACGTCGCGGCTGCATCGCTGGTTTGCTCGTTTCAACGCGCGCGACTAGTCTGACAGGCGGTGGCGGCGCTCGCGAACAACGCCTGGATCTACGTGGTGCCGGCGGACGGCGAGCAGGGGACGCCCGAGCCGCCGTCCATCGGGCTGCCGGCCAACAAGAGAAATGGCGTCGAGAAGCTGACGCTCTCCGCAGAGCTGGCCGACCTGCTCGAGCCGTTCGCCGAAACCATGGACTGGGGAAACGCGCGTAGGCAGGCCGACATTTGCGATCGGATCGGAGCACGCGACTTTTGGCGACCGGCCAGGTAATTCGCTCGTCTCCGCCGCCCATTACGGCCCCGCCAACATTCCACTCGTTGCGCAGATTCGCCGGACTCGTCAATCCGACGGACGCGACGAGAAAGACGCACGTCGTCTTCCACTCGCCTGACAGACGTCAGTTCTTGACTCTTCTGCCCAATACATTTCATTTGTTCGTTCGTTCGTTTGTTCGTTGCGCATGTAATTCCAAGGTCGACAAGATCAAAGAAGTTACTCTATCCCATTGTCGTATAATTTGTGCGGCCTATTAAACGGCAGTGTCTTCCGGTTTGACGAGAAACTCGTCATTGCCGTGAGTCGTTCGCTACTTTATACGCACGGTCGCAAACCCTCGACAAACTTATATTGCGGGGGAATATTTCGGTGTTTACGACTCGGCATCGCATGAGACTGTACTTGTTGTTCCCGATAAGGAAGCGAAAAGCCCGCTGACTGTTCGTTGCTGCTGATGCTGTCATCTCAAGCAAAAAGCGAAGACCGCTCGTGCCAGTCTGAGAAAAGGGGATATTCAACTCGATAACGCCGGACAACGCACATACACACACGCACATGGTCGAGAGATCACTGACCAGTCGAACAGCACGGTAACGTGGAGGATTTAGTGCTCGTGGACTGCATCTCGCCCGCCGTGGCGAACCTGTTCTACGTGCTGATCGCGCTCACCTTCGTGCTGGTCGTCTGCAATCTATGGGCCTGTCAGTGTTTGATTGCGCACATCACACACACACGCGCACACCTTTAGCCGTACTCCATCTCATGACTCCGCCGCGAGCCTTCCTCGACTGGCTGCGTCGGAACACGCTCATGGAGATGTGCTCGAGTCAGTTGCCAGCCGTTCCGACCGAGGTGCCCATCGTTTTCAGTGTTCCTGACGCTGGTCGTCTGCGTGTTGGCCATCGTCGTGGAGCTCGAGGTGGACGCTCTCCGCAGCAATGTTCCCCGAGGCGGGCAGTCGCAGGCAAGACCGTTGCATTGAGTCGAGTCCGCAAACGCCGTGCACACAGGTCGGGCCCGGTCTGTTCCTGCTCTCTGCCGCCGGCTTCTGCTCGTTCGTGGCGGCGGCCGTGTCGTTGCGACGGACGGTGGTCGTCGGGAAGGCGCGTCGGATCGACCATCAACGCATGATGTGTGCACGGTACTCTCGGTCTTCCCTCGATCGTCTCGAACTCTCCACCGTCCCACCCATTCAGAACGCTTCGATCGTGGCGCGACCTGTCGCGTCGTGTCGACGAGGACGCGCTTCCGATCGTCGACTTTGAGCGCTACCTAGACGCGAGTGCGGTTGCCTCGGCCGAAAAGGAGGCCGCCGCCGCCGCCGCCGCCGCTCAGACGAGGGATGCGACGTCGAACGACAAGACGACGACGACGCAGACGCTATGAGCGACGGACGGAGAGTTTGTACATGCAGAGACATCACTCACTTCTCCCCCCTTTCGGCCCATCAGCATTCTAGTCTCTGCGCATGCGAGAGCTCTAGCATGCGATCGAAACAGGCGACGAACATGCACACCGAGTGTTACTCCTCCTTCTCTTCTGTCATCATCATCTTCTTCTCCCTCCTCCTCCCTTGCCAAAGCAGAATTTCCACCGGAACGCTCTCTGGTTTGCAGTCAGTGTGACGTCAATGTGCACATAGCAGTGAGATGAATGGGAAGTCTTCTTCATCTGCCCAGCGCGCTGATCCCTCTGCCTCCGCATGTGACGTCTGTTTTGCATGCCTGTTGTTGTCCAGTCGGCTGTGAGTCAGTATCGATGGGCGGCCAAACAGACAGTCGCTAGGGCACATGATCCTGACCTTCCGGCGGAAGCGCCACTGGCGTGGAGTTGTCCCGTCGCCGGTGTGGAGTTGTTTCGCTACTACTGTCAATACTATCGCAGCTAGCTGCCTGCTTATTCCTCTGAATATAGTGAAATTTTCGCAGCGTCAGGCAGACACTCAGCCATTCTGCCTCTCCTTATCTCAGCCAAGACGAGACCTCGCATGAGCCCACTTTATCAGTCGTGTTGTCAGCAAGCGCAAACGACAGTCCCTGTGAGCAACTAACTTCTTTCAATTTTAGTCAATTTCCACATTTTGCAGGGGGCGATTTTCATCTTGTCAAAATGTTGACCAGGCTGGCACTACTTGCCCTCGTCGCAACCGCAGCGGCGAGTCTAAGTGGTATGTACATGTAAGCAGGAGGGAGGTGAAATCATCGTTTGTGAAGTTCGTCAATGGAGTCCGAGGAGGTCGGCCCCGGTGACGCCTTGCGAGACGGTATGATCCATTCACGTGTTTATTCGCTGCGACGGAACTGCTACGGTGGACAAGCGGTGCAGTGAAAACATGGCATTACAGACAGAGTGGATGGATGTGGAAGCGAAGGAATGCCGACCGTGCACGACGACATGCGCTAAGGGTCATTTCATGCAGGTGAGAGGTTGTCCGGTGCTAGTTTCTTGATCTCCGTCTGTTTGGGCCGAGTGCACACGCTTTGCGGACGCCTACTGCCGTCCTTGCAAAAGCTACTTCGCTCTTCCCAACGAGGACTACCGGTATGGTGATTTCGCGAACCAACGAATACGAATGTGCCGCTCGTAGCCTGAAATGTGGCGTCAGCGCTGCGAACAATGACGAAACGCCGGCCGAGGAGATTCCACAGGAGGTCTGTAAAAGGGAGAGGTTATGAAGTTAGGAGGTTGAAAAAATGTGATGGCACACCACGGCATCTGACGCATGACGTTCGCTCATTCGAAGAGTCACGAGCACTGGGGACAGCCGATGGCGGGCGGAATATCGGCCGAGTTGAGGCCGAAGAACGCGGTGCCACTTCGGTTCTGGCCGCACTTTAGTCGACAACGATTCACGGGCAGAATGATAACGTAGAGCAGCAGGGCCAGAGTTAGTGCCAACATTAGGACGAGCAGCGCGCGATTCATCGGACGACGTATACAGCAACAGGTCACGTAGACGCGCTGCTCGCACGACATTCAGTAGTGGTCATGCGAGGGAGCAGCAGCAGCCCGAAACGCATGGAATTTGGCTAATTGGACGCGCGCGCGCGCGTCCGCGTGCGCTCACAGCAAAAGCGAGCGAGCGAGAAGGGTGAGGCAAAGGGAAGAGGGCGATAGAAAGGGAATCCGGCGGTCGCGTGCCACCAAAGAGCCAATTTCCGGTTGGCGGACGGGGGTTTTCGTTCGTCCGAAACAGCCAGCATGTATTTCAGGCACACACACACAATGGGGATAGCACATCAGAAGACGAAAAGAAGAGCATCCGTTCAGACCGTCGTAGTGGTCGGAGCACCGGTAGAGCCGGTCGATGAGCAGATCGACGACGACGACGACGACGAGTCTGTGCCGTTGTCCTCCTCCTCCGAGTCGGAGGAGACGAGCATCGTCGATGTCGCCCCGGAAGACGACGAGGCTAGTGTTCAAATCGAACTCCAAAACTCGCGTCTCTGTAGACCGACGACGGCAACAGCTCCGAGGAGGAATTCAACGAGGCGATGGAACGCATCCTGAAGGAGATTCCCGAGAGCGCGCTCCTCGGAAACGACGCCGAGAAGGAGAAGCCGGTTGACAAGCAGATGGGCGGCGAGAACGACGACCAGAACCCCGTGTTCCTCCTGAGCCAGCTTCGGATCGCCGTCGTCGAGGTGGACGAGGATGAGGAGGACGCGAAGGTGGGCATGAAGGCCGGCTCGTCCTCCGAGAGCGAGTCGTCGTCCGAGAGCGAATCGTCATCCGAGTCGGTCGAGGGCGAGACAAACCAGTCGGACTCCTCCAGCCAGTCGGACTCCTCTAGCCAGGAGTCCTCTGCATCCTCCTCCGAGGAAGGTCTGGCCGAGAAGCGAGCCGATGACGAGCAGTCCTCCCAGTCGTCGTCGTCGTCGTCGTCGTCCGAGTCGGAAGAGGAGGCGGCGGCGATCGTCGATAAGCTGCAGGACGGCGTTCCCGTGCGAGCGGTTCCGGTCGGTCACTGCTCCGAGTACGGTAGTTATGTAAGCACTATAGCGACCGCTGAACATCCGCTGGATCGTTCGCCGCCCGATGTACTCGCTCGAGACGGCCGATGAGGCCGCCGCGAACGCCGACGACGACGACGACAACGACGAGACCGACGACGATGAGCTCTTGAAGCAGGTCGAGGAATTCGAGCGAACCGCCGCCGCCGCCGCCATGCAACAGGAGTCCGACAGTGACCGGTCCGTGTACAGTCGCCTCTCGTGGCACATCACCACGCACAACTTTATCCTGCTGGTGAGTTGAGGCCGGCGCTTTCCGTTCCCATAATATCATCGTCCATTGTGGGGCGTGTTCGCGGCCTGCTCTCTTCTGCTCGCACACGCCTACCGACAGCTGGCACGACGCGTCGCCGCCCTCGAGTACCACGCCGACATGCCGCCTAATGAATGTACTGTCTCAATTGCCTGATTTATCTGGCTGCCTCATAAGCTGTGAACCATCTCCCCTCCCACACGCAAAACCCCATATCGGAGTGAGTTCTTCTGCGAGTTTTCGACCATGCTATTCTTGTTTTCACAGCTGCCGCACCGTCAGAGTGCGCTTTAGTCGCATTTTCAGGTAGCATCACATTTACATATCTTGTGGTCACCATTGATGGGTGACAGTAATTTGAGATTCGAAATCGGACTTGGCTCTACGAATTTCGTTCGTCCTGAGGATGATCTGTGCTAAACCTAGCACCAATTTGTCACCACTTTGCAAAGAACGAGGGCAACATGGTAGGAAACTCTCAAGAGCATTCACCCCGATACGAGGTTTTGCGTGCGGGGAGAATTTTCGGGCGGAAGATGACTCACAACTTATGTGGTACAGCCAACACATGTCCTCTGCAGTTATCATCCGATCGGCAGCCGCGCTCGAAAATGGAAAGTATCAAAAGCTGGAGAAGGAAGAGTATATCTGAGTACTACACCCGGATCGCCAAAAGGCGTCCCCGATTCTCTTGTGATCCACCGCAATTCACCATCCGCACAGATGTCGCAGTTTACGTGTCTCATCTATTCCAGTGCTGCTGACTTACTTCAGTCGTGGCATAGCCAAACTGGTCACCTCTACAGCCTCGGAAGAGTCAAATAAATTGTGAATTGAAGTAATATTTGAGACAGTTGTGTAGACATGGGGTGCCTCGCAGTCTCGCGTTTCTCGTTCCCGCATGATCTTTCGGCAAATGGACATCAAGACGGATGAAACGTTTGAATTGGTGCAAGCACATTCTCATAATTCTAAGCCGGTCACATCCATGCGCGCCGCAAGAATTCGAATCTTGAATAGGCTAATCATTCAGAGTTGGCGAAAGGATGTGTCACGAATGCGAAGGAAGATAAGGTTACGGTGGAGAGTAATCTAACGGAACGACCCTCAATGTTATGACGCTAGAACCGGAAAAGGAGAGTGCGATGTTTTGGACGTCGCCAAAAGTACATGATCATTCAGGCACAACCGACCTTCTCCTATAAAAACATTCAACATGTCTGTCTAGCGTCTCTCATAGTGTGCAGTCTCTCAGCAATGATATCAAATCAAACAAGCGTACACTACTGAACAACAATTTTACCCTATCTCTGTATGATGTGTATAAAGACCCGTCCTATATCGGACAGGATGCCTCACGGTGACCAGTTCAGTGGGCGCCAGTTCTCTCGTTACCAGCGCCTCCGACCTTCTACACATCAAACTCCCCCTTCTCAATTCTGCCGAGCCCTGCAGAGAGGCAGGCTTTGTGCTCGATAGATGCGATTGCACGACTGCTGTGTGGTACGCGATACATTATAGCGACGGCACTCGCACGCCGTGCGACATTTTCCAAATATCATATCCTATTTTGGCACCTACAGTCGGCTTTTTATGAGTGTGCGTCGTATAGAAGACAAATTTGGCCACCGCACACTCGAAAAAGCTTGACGCGCGCACACAGTGTTCGGCGCTCGTCACAGCCCTGGCGTCCGCGGCACGCATTCGTGACAAAACTGTTCATTCGTATACAGTCGTTCGTGGTATCTGTGCACGACGGTACTGTCATGACAGGGATCCTTTTGCAGACAGCTCTGCATTCTGCAATCTCGGCAAGTAGTGCAGCTCGACGAATGTAAACGAGACTGCGGACAGAATTGCAAGCAAGAAGACGATGCTCAGTTGCACCAGCAGAATCGTGTAGCCGTTGTAGAACATGGCTCCAGTCGAGAAGAGCGCCTGCGCTTTCCGTCGCTCATTAGAAGTCCAATAATTATTCGATGGTTACGTGGAAGAATTTGTGAATTGCGAATCCCTGCGTCGTTCGTCCGACGTACGCGGTCGAAACGAACCCGTAGATCTGCGTGTTCAGGCAAGCGTCCGTGAACCCCATCATGGCGCCGCACAGGATCGCAAGCCAGATTCTGAAATGCTCTTCGCAATGGCACATAATCGACTATCGGCGTCCAACTGTGGCGGATGCAAAATGCCGTCTTCATAGACGTCCTCCATGCTCGACACGGCAGGCATATTCAGAAAGATTAGAACGTAGGAGATCAGCGCCACAACACATCCCAGCAAGACGATCGGCCACCGCCCGTATCGATTCGTGCGAGCGCCGAAGATTCCAAACAATGTGCCACCTAGACGTGATTGATCATGTCAGGTCGATCACAGACCGACGAGCTCTCCGATTGCCGTGGAGATGGCGTTCAGTGCAACCAGCTGATGCGTGTTCATCTTCATGTTGTGCGTGAATTGTAGCGCCGTCGGGTAGGAGCCAGACCAGAGTGCGGTCGTGGATCCTGAATACGCGTTGCCCATCATTCGGCGTATTTCAGCTCACCAGTGTAGGCAAACATAATGGCTAACAGGAGAATATCCGGTTGTGCCAACATGCGGAACGTCTCCTTCAATTCGGCCGTGTAGTTTCTCGCGACAACGCGACTCTCATCGACCGGCGGATCACGTAGCAACCAAAACACGCAGGTCGCTGCCTGTTCCTCTTGTAAACTTTATCCTCACAGAATGCGACGTTACCAGAGAGACACCGGTGAAACAAGAGTAGAGAACGCGGGTCTCGCTGATGGAGATCTGGATCTTCTGGCCGCTCTCGTGTCCAAACGCTACCCAGAGAAAAATGCCGCCAAAAAGCGTGCTAAATGGCAGTTGATGAAAGAAGTGCTGTCCAATAACCCGATGGTATAGAGGATCCAGACGAGACTCGAATTTCTGCTAATTGTTTCCGGGGTCGAATTCAGCGCTAGGTAGTGGCCCATTGCAGTCCAAAGCACTAGAAGGGCATGAGAAGGCATCATGAACGCGTCGAAACGAACCTCCGGCACTGATTCCCGACACTGCACTGCTCGCGTAGAGATAGTATCGATTCGTGAAGAGGAATCCAACATCAAAGATTGTGTATGAAATTCCGCCATAAACGAGTCCATAGCGAACGCCAATGACTCGGAGAACGGGCGGTGCGATCAGGTTCGAAATGACGAAGGTGCCGTACATGATGGTCTGACTAAAAATCTGACTGGAACTGGGAATTCTTTCTTCGCACAGCACCTGTAGTAGCCGGCCCTCTTCTCGACGTCGTGCTTCTGGTCATGGCGATTCTTGAGCACGGCCTCCTCGATATAGGATTGCGTGATGAACGAGAAAAAAAGAAGAGTGAAGCCGAAGCCGACCTGTGGCGATGACCGGATTGCGAACGGGCAAAGGGGAGGGGAAAGGCAAGGAAAACCTGAAGCACGTTGAGCGTCGGACCGTCGATCCATTGCAGCCACGCGGGTCTCCGACTCCAGATTCCCTTCATGTCAAGTGGTGAGCGACACCGATGTTGGAGAGACTGAGACACGGATGTCCTTCTTCTCCACGGCCACCGCTGCTCTTACAGCCAATCACTTATCTTTCTTTGCAGCTCCCGTTTGGGTCTTCTTCTTCTTCTTCTTCTCTTTCTCTCTGACGGCTGGGGAAAAGCAAGAGTGATCAACGAGCAGCACACCGCGAACGTGACTCACGTGCAGCCGCGGTGTGCTTGCCATGCATCATCCCACAATATGCCACTACACAATATGTCACAGATTCATACAAGGAGATTCAATACATGGATAGTCGTCGTCATGTGCCCACCGAGTGTAGGGATCTTTGCGAGGAGCGCGTCCTCTGCAACCGCGGCAGATGTCGTCGCTCGACGTAGACGAACGAGACGGCCGAGAGAACCGCGAACAGGGCCAGGATTCCGAGTTGAACCCCGACGATCGCGTAGCCGCCGTAGAGCATTGCGGCCGTCGAGAAGATCGCCTGCAATCGTTGTTGTGCTTATATAGCGCGAATACGAACAACGTGCATACATGAAAGAACTTGTGGATGGCGAACCCCTGTGTAGTGCGTTCTGCGTACGCAACCGACACGAGCGAGTAGATCTGCGTGTTAATGCAGGCATCCGTGAAGCCCATCAGACCGCCGCACAGTATTCCTAGCCAAATTCTGAAAAAAACAAATGCAACGGGTTCTAGCCGGCAAGAGAGAGAGACTGTGGTGGATGCAGAAGCCCATCGTCGTTGACGTCTTCCATCGGCGAAATGGGCGGTATGTTGATGAATATCAGTGCGTAGGTGATCAAGCCGACTCCAGATCCCAGGCAAATGATCGGCCATCGACCGTATCGATTCGAGCGAGCACCGAACATGCCGAATAGAAAGCCTCCTGAAGCAAGTAGGGGGTCGAATGAAGAGAGTGACCCTGCCTGTGAGTTCGCCGATGCCCGTCGAGATTGCATTTGCAGCGACCAGGTGATGCGTGTTCATCTTCATATTATGCGTGAATTGGAGAGCCGTCGGATAGACGCCAGACCAGAATGCGAGCTCGACGCCTGTCCGAAGCGATTTGTGGCAACACAAATACGAGAGGACGAACCAGAGTACGAGAACGTGATTGCGAGGAGAAGAATGTCCGGCTGTGAAAGCATACGAAACGTTTCCCTCAATTCCGTCTTATAGTTGCGCGTCATCAGCTGATCCTCATCAATGGGTGGATCGCGCAGCAGCGCAAAAACACAGTTGCCGACCTGGAAGCTAGGGAGTCGATTAAGCCGTTCATGCTACCAGTGAGATGGCAGCAAAGCACGAATAGAGGACGCGTGTCGTGCCGACCGAGATCTGGATTTCCTGCTTGCCTTCCCAGCCGAAGGCCACCCAGAGAAAGATGCCGCCGAGAATGAGACTGCCACGAACGAGGAGCGTTGCAAATCAACGAGCAACGTACCTACCCATGTAAATGATCCACACAAACCCCGAGTTTCTGCCAATCGTTGCCGGGGTCGAGTTCAGCGCCAGATAGTGGCCCATTGCGGTCCAAAGCACTGCAGCAGTTCGAGAGTGAGGATTCTTATCCCCCGTTCTCCGAGTGCACAAACCTCCAGCACAAAGTCCTTCCGTCGCACTGGTGATGTAGAGATAGTAGCGGTTCGTAAAGAGAAAGCCGATCATAAAGATGGTGTAGGCGAAACTCCCAAGCAGCAGTCCATAGCGAACGCCGATGATTCGTAGTATAGGCGGCGCAATCAGGTTGGAGATGACGAAGAAGCCATACATGATCGTCTGGCTGGAGTGTAGTGAAGTGTTGCCCCCTCACACCATGACAGAACAAAGCGTGCCACCTGTAGTAGCCGGCCTTCTTCTCGACGTCGTGCTTCTGGTCATGGCGATTCTTCAGGACCGCCTCCTCGATGAACGACTGCGTGATGTAGGCGAAGAAGACGAGCTGGAAGCCGAATCCCATCTGACGATTGTATTTCTCATCAGTGCATCGCGTCCGCCACGGACGGACGGACGGACAGACGGTAGCGCAACCTGCAGGACGTTCCAAGTGGGCGCGTCGATCCACTGCAGCCAGCTGGGGCGTCGACTCCAGATGCTCATGCTGTGCGGCGCGGTGCGGTGCAGTGGACGTGACCGGCGGTTGGCTAATTTCGGACCACGAGGAGCGAGCAGTCGGGACACTGACGCAATAGACAGCTTCCTTCTCGCCGGGACGAGTGCAGTCACACCGTGTCACTTATCTTCTAGGCGCCGCTAACGAGTGAGCGGTAGAGACTAGGACGCATTGATAGACGGGCGCAGGCTGGACGAGCGAAAGGAAAATCAACAGTCACAAGTCTTTGCCCAAGCGACACACGTCAGAAAATGGACACTGCATGTTTAGCGCATCCAGCAACGATGCACAGTCGAATTTGACAGACAGTGTGCTCTTGTGTAAAGACAGAGACGCGCATATGGCTCAAGATGCTTCGATTAAATCCTGATGTGGAGAAGGCATTCGGCCGCCAGGTGCACACACCCTTTCGTCCCTGCGATAAGCTGCTCAACGCGTTAGAATGCGTACCGAGCATGAAATTCTCCTGTCGCATCGCCCAAAATAGTAGCTACCATTATGCGCCTCATTGCCCTCTCAAGTGCGCCAAGTCGATCGATGTCGCCGAATGTGAAGAGCTTCGACGTCCATCCACTTGTTGTGCGGTAGGCCGAATTGTTGTCGGTCTGCGTCGCCGTCGTCGTCGTCTTACCAGCCCAAAATTTGCCACCGGGGGAATTTGGTCCGTGCTCACGATAGTGACCGCTGGATATGAATGGGTCTGGTCAGGTTCGTTCGTGAGGTGTACTTCCGAAACGCCGATTTAGTACCACCAGATTCCGGGGTTCCCGGCAGCGCCAACTTCGTCGAGCGCCGCCGAGTATTCCGTCCATGCGCAGCCGTCTACGTCAGGGCACGGCGTGCGACGCGCTCCCGGCTATCACGTACGTTTTCGACGGCATCTCCGGACCGATCATTGCAGGAAATGATGTATGCGCCGTTTCCCACCCAGCCCGTTCAGCTGACCGCGATCTCACATCCCTCCACGAGCTCGCAATTCCCCTCCATTCAGCAAGTTCCACCCGTCCCTTGCGGTCTGGTCGACATCGATCCGGACATGCTGGAGGTCGGGAGTTTCGTTGGTCGCACTCGCAAAGCTACACTTCAGCGGTTGCCGGTTTGCCAACTTCCAGACGGTCAGCAGGTGGTCCCCGTACAATGGGTTCAGTACGGCGAGCAAATGGTGCTCGTGCCCGTTCAGGAACCTGTCGAGGTGAGTGACCTAAACTAGCAGCGCCGTGCTGACGTGAGTTGGATTTAGCTGTCAACGTCGCCGGGGGGCACGCAGCGAGCATTTGTGCTCGAAACTCCGCCAGAAGATGCGCCTAATTCGAACGAATCAACGAGTATGGCATGCTTGCATGACGCAGACGGCAACTGCACGAGCGTCGGCCTTCCTCAGGAGGTTTCCTTTGTTTGTTTTCTGCGTCTCCCCACCCACTCACGCGGTTTAGATGTTTGACCAACTGAGGAGCGGCAATGTCGATCAGGTGCATTTCAATGGGAAAATCGTCGACGTCATCTATGAGCAGGTTGGCATATGCGAGCTTATCCCTTGAAAAATCGCCGTCTAGCCGCTGTCCTCTGATCCACAGCAAGAACGGTCCGCTTCGACTGCCAACGATCCTACGTACTACGTCAATCCCAAGCAGGCAAGTGCCGTCACTGTAGCGTCGGAATACGCTCCTGTATTTCAGTACGAACGCATTGTCAAGCGTCGAGAGGCGCGAGAAAAGATGGCCGCCGAGTTTGGGGAGCCTGGAAAAACGGCGGTACGTCGGGGTTATGAAAGAAATTCGAATAGGTTTAGCGCTACAACTACCTCTCGCGGCATCTACACGCAATGAAGAGGAAGCGAGACGAAAGCGGAAAGTTCTCGGGAAACCTGCCCAGAGAATCAAGCGATGGAAATGGTACTGAATTGTGAAGAATTCATTCACCAAAAAACGACTTTCACTATCGCAGGTCCAGGATCGAGAAAAGTGGCTGCCGAAACTTGCGCAATTCAAGGCAACTTTGACGATCTATGAAACGACTGAGATTGAGGATTTAGAACCCACGACGTACCAGCCAATTCGGATCGCTTGCACCTCGACGATGGTGCCACTGCCACCGCCATCATCTGCACCTCAGTCGATCGTTCATCTACCACCGACGACATACAGAGTCAGCAAATCTCTGTTGTCGTTGCACAATGCAAACTCGCTTTTAGCCGCCCATTGACGCGTCGCAACCGTCGACCTCATCGGGCTGGAATATGATTCCGTCGATGTCGGGCGTGGAATTCCCCTCAACACCACAGAGGCCGTCCCAGTTCCCAGCAACCGGCGGCGGAAGAGGAACGCCCGTTCTGTCCAACCAAAGAACACCGACAGAGGAAGGGTCGAATGGCGACTCCTCGCCGAAACGAGCGCCAACGAAACTCTCAAAGGTCTCCAGATCTGATCTCGAAATTCCAACGTTCATCCTGTAGGAATATCGAATGGAAGTGCCCGAAGCGGACGGCGGTCAGCCGACGGTCGTCATTCGCAGAGATTCTAGCGGTAAAGGCGAAGTGCGAGAGGGCGTGCCTGAAACGGCGAACGTTCAGGCAACGTGAAGACGCTCATCTCTCCCGTGAATCTCGCCGAACCGCTGCGAATGCCGTCCTACAAAGGAAAGGTTAGTTTTCGATTGTGGCAGCGGTGAAAGGCGCAACGACACTTCCAGAGGCCGGTCTCCACGTACAGGGCGTCCAGTGCGGAGATCGCGGCGGAACGCTCGAAACTCGTCACTGCTGAAAGTGGTGCTCAATTTGTGCCGGTTTCGCATCTGAAACGGCCGAGAAAAGTACGACCTCTCTGGGCTCGTTGAAGTTCTACGCTTTTTAGGAAAGCGATGCCGACGTTTGAGCGGCCGCGCTACGTGTGGGTGGAGAGCACCCTATAATAGTGTGCTACAGTGTACGATGCTAATTTATTGGCGGACGGAATCTTCAGGAAACCCAAAAGAATGGACGACGGCATAGTCTTCTCCTTCTCGAATCTTGTCTTCCTCATTCTCATTTTCACTTTTGCCATCCACAGCCAGATGGCTGAACAAGCATACAAACGCCAGAACACGACAATGTAATATGACGGTAGTGGTAAAACGAGATTTCATCCGATAGAGGTGATCTGTCTGATTGGAACGGAATTCGCTTGAGGGCGATGTGATGTCGAACAGCGACGGGCCGCATGCTCGAATGGAACCGCTCATTTAGAAAGAAGAGGAGAATGAAGAGCAATCGGGCGGGGAGCGAACCATGCAGTGGACCGCCAGTATCTTTTTCAAATTGCCATGAACCGCCACTACTCACGATCAATCAGGAGACGTTCATCGGTCACGACGCCTCGGAGATCGGCGAGTGGTTGGACAGATGGCTCGAGATCGAGTTGCAGGACGGACGCGTCGTCCGGTTTGTGCGATGGAACGCTAGTGTATGGTGACGACGTTGCAGCGGCCGCTTCCGATGTACGGACTGCGAGCCGAGTATTGTGCTGTCCGAGGCGCGCGAACGCTGGCCCTCGCAGACCGTGTCGCGCAGAGTGGGACTCGTCATGGTGTCCAGGTGATTCGCATCGGACCGAAGCACATACGCGCAAGATGCTAGGAAGCAAGTGAAACGTATCTACCTATTGCCCGAGTCGTTCGCAGCGCGTCCAGCGGCCGTGTCGTAGACGACGTTGGACTACACACGGAAGCTCTCCACACCAGAGTTGATCCAACCCTCCCGCACACATAGCCTCGAGTTGTTGTTGTTTGTTGTTGCTCTGGTCCCGCCACCAAACTCGCACATGAAGGAAAACTGAAGAATCGGAATAGTTGCCGATCAGTGTTGTGGACGACTCGACAGTAGCTGGTCCCTAACGGCGAGAAAGAAGCGGGCGCGCGACCGCTACAGGCCGAGAAGACCAAGACTCGTGCGACCGTGAAGGACGTCGAGCAAGGCCAAAAGCACGACGATGGAGATGAGTGTCCGAAAATAGACTAGGCGTCCGCGAAAGCGAGCGATCAAGAATAGGGATGGATTCGCAGTTTGTCTCTCGAATCGGACATCACACACGGGTATGAAAAGCGGCAGACGTGCATTCGCTCGTAGCTCTTTCCACAAATCGTGTGTGCACCTCCAAAGCCAACCGACAGTTTACTTGACGAAGCGTTCATCCGTCAGACATTGTGCGGTCCCCTGATAGACGAGGATCCGCCGCCGCCGCCGTCGCCAGCACCGATCTGTTGATAGCCCGACGAAGGCGGAGCTGAGGCGACAGCGCCCGTCGTGATGTCAGTGCCCGAGTCGAGACCGAATCCGGTGAACGGCCTTCGGTAGAGGCCGTCCTCCTCCTGCTCCTCCTGGTACTTGTTGTAGAGCTGCACGGACGGCCAGCCATAGAGACCGGTCTGGAGAAGCCACAGGAGCTGAACGACGAGTCGATTGAATGAATGTGACTCGAGATGCGTCTCACTCCGCTGGAAATGTAGGCGGCCGACGTACCGCCGAGGTAGCCGTTGGCGGCCGAGAACGAGAGGAATGTGCAGATTACCGACAGGACCGCCAACGTGAAGGAGTACACCATTTCCTGCGGTTGATCTCTCGACGATACACTTGATTCACTGACAACGTACCAGCACGTTCCAGCTTACCGACCCACTCGACAGTTGGTCCATGATTTGATCCTGAAACGGCGGTGGTTAAGGCCCGATCCGGAAAGTGCTACTTGTGTGCCAAGCGCGAAGAGCACGGTCGCGCTGAGGGAAACCAGGAGCGAGAGTAGACAGCACAGCCAGAAGAGGCCGTTCCCGGAGACGCCGGTCGCAGCGAGCGAAATCGCGATCAGAAGCGCGTTGACCTGAAACGGTGCTCGGCGGTTTGATGTGCGCAGAAACGAAAATGATCTTCTTCTCACCGCTTGGGCCGGCTTGAAGGCATGCGGCGCCTGGAGGAGGACGTCGACCGGCATTCTCGTGCGCGAATCAAACGGCGGCACCGCTCGTCGTGTATAGCAACAGTCAAAACGGAGCAGCGGTCAGAGGGAGGGAAGAGGGATGTGCGAGAGAGGAGGGAGATATGCTGTGCTGACGAAAGGAGGGGGCTGGTACCGCTGCGTGGTCCGTTCACCCCCTTCTTATCGTGCCTCCCCCTTCCCCCTCCATCGGTCGATTGGGGAAGGACAACAAGCGTACGCGCGACTGGATGATGAGCTGATGACATGCGATGCGCATCACTGATCAGAGACGCTGACGTGCGGTGCCGTGGCGGAACGCCACCACACGCGCGCAGTTCGATCGGGATTCATGCGAGACTGACCGACTCGAGATCTGCTGCACACGTTGAATTCGGCGACGCTACGACGTCTCTTTCCGCTGCTGCTGTTATTGTGGTTGATAAGACTCTCTTTGCGTGCGTCGTTGCCCTCTCTGCCTTGCTGTGTAGTGCATCATCCACATGATGGTGGCAGGCGCGGTGTAATTGTTTGTCTCATATCATGCTGTCATGAGTGTGGTGGCGTCACTTTAACGATCGTGCGGCGCGCAAATCCATGGCAACAGCAGTAGTGGAGAGCGATGGCGACGGCGTCCAGTCAGTGGTCGGACTTCGGAAACGGACGATCTGTCAGCAGAACGCAGTCGTCGCCGAAATGGCCGTCGATCCGGATCATGACGCCACCGCTAAGAGTTCGTGTTCTTGTTTCCTCCTGTGTTTGCACAACAATCTTTAAAGATTACCGTGTGTAAACATAGGGGTCTCTCCCCCAGACATGTGAAATGTGTAGAACTTCGATCGTCGTACTACTGGTTGGCACATCATCGACAGCGCGTCCTACTTCGACATGCCTTCATGGTTCTCATGATCGCCGCGATCGGATGCAGCGGAGCCTACATTGTTCTGTAAGATGCCCATTCTACTGCTGCCATTATCATCATTGGATAACGACAACAGACGACTGGAGCGAGATAACGAGCACGTGAAATACAAGGCGACGATCAGAGCACTGGAGGAAATGGTCGACGAGGAGACCGAGAAACTGATGGTCGACAAGCAGGCAACGGCCACACAGCACATCGACGAGCTGCGAGAGTGGTACAAACGAATGCTGAAGAAGGACGGGCGATGGGAGTACTCGGCCTACGCCACGCAAGAGGATCCCGACCGGCATCTGAAGTGGACGTTCGGCGGAAGCCTCTTCTACTGGTGCTCCATCACAAGCACCATTGGATATGGTAGCTACGCTCGATCGATTTCGAGAAATGCCCACGGCGGTACACAGGATCGATAGCGTGCGTGACCACAGCCTGTCGCGTGTTTACAATCATTGGATCGCTGATCTTCGTCCCAATGACCATCATCTGGTTTCGATTCTTCGGCCAATACTTGCTGGATCTTGCGACTCGACTCTACGGCAACTGCATTCTAAAGCCTCTCGTCAAACTCACAAAGCGGTGGGTGTGCAATTTTGAAGCCGACTTCACTTGCCTCAGATCGACTCCTGACATTATTCGACTTCCGCGATCCTTCTCCGCCATAATTGCCCTCTCCTTTTTCTTCGCCCTCGCACTCCTCATCCAGTTCTACGATGGGTTGTTTGCCACCGAGAGAGCGGTAAATCGAACTCGTCTATGAAATATCGGAGAAGCAGACAACCCAACCGTACGCCTACCTGCAGTACGTCTACTTCCTGTTCTGCTCCATGTCGCTGGTCGGTTTCGGCGACGTGATGCCCGTCAATGTCCCGGTAAGTAGGGATGGGTTTGATCCTGATGAATGGTTCAGTTTTCTCCTCTCGTCATGATGTTCATCTTTGTGGGACTGGCCATTCTGAAGGTTTGCACAATTCTCGACATTGACGACGGAACGGATCGCAGGTGGTGTGTCGATCGATTTTCGTGTCCGTCGAAAACGGAATGTTCGGCACGCTCACGGTCATGGAGAATCGGCTGTTCGGAGTGCCCGATGGGACGACGACGCCAGTTGCGGCGGCGAGACGACGACGTCCTACGAATGTGGATGCGGCGTCACCGAGCGCAACTGCGGTGAATTTCATTGAGCATTGTTGAATGCACATCGACTATAGGATGCTGGACACGACGAGGAGCGGGAAGAGGAGAACGAAAATCCACACGAGTGGCTGAACCAGCAGACCATACACTCGATCTACTCGACATTCATGCGTGCCAATCGGGACGTTTACTCTGGACACTTTGGCAGAGTTGCTATCAAGGGAAAAGACGTGATGACGACTGGAGGAGCTGCGGGTGGTGCGCAACAACCACAACCGCAACAGCAGCAGCAGCAGCAGCAGAAAGAGGAAGAAGACGACGTTCCGGTTGATCAGCCGCCCGCATAGGTGGATGACGAGCGCACGGTGGAATGATCTATGGAAAGCCAACTTCAATCGATAATCGACACACTTCAAATATCGAATGCCGTGCGAGCGCAGACCCGAAAAAAGTCATTTTGGAAGCAACTTGCCGGATGAATACATGCTTGTGCATGGCTTGAGCTTTGCGGAAAAACTACAGGACTTATTCTATCGGGCAGTCTATCGCCGAGACTGCCAAGACGCACAACATTCGATATGTGAGGTGCTTTCGACTCGATTGGAGTTGATTTTTCACTTTTCCATTGCGTCATCCTACCGTGCGATGTGGGTGGGCGTGGATGCGATGATGCTGCAGGCAACCTCTTTGCAGCGGATTGTGCAACTTCCTGCTGCTTATGCTTTGCAGATGGTTCAACTGACTTCTTGGGAGCTTTCTGAGCTTTCTACAGTTCACCACTATTTCGCCATCAAATATGCAAACAATGACCTCTGTAGGAGCAACTTTTGCATTGGATTGTTCCGGCTTCGATTCCGGCTTCGGCTTTGGCGTTGACTTTGATTCCGGCCTCGGCGTTGACTTCGATTCCGGCCTCGGCGTTGGCTTCGATTCCGGCCTCGGCGTTGGCTTCGATTCCGGCCTCGGCGTTGGCTTCGATTCCGGCTTCGGCGTCGACTTCGACGACTGCTTGGGTTCACTCTGAGTCGGGGTGGTTCTCTTGTAGCTAGTGACGAATCGTCCTTCCTCGTAACACTTGTTGCAGTAGGGTATACCCAACTACGAATTATCGGCGTCATGTAATGACATATCGACTACGTTGCTGTAGAAGCTGCCTGGTACGGGTCCTCGGCAGTTTCCGCACACGAAACAGTCTTCGTGATAGGGCGCGTCCTGATAGGTGACTACCGTGCCGAGTATCGCCTGTCGTCGTCAATTTTCCAGTTACCACAATCACAGAATACAAAACCTTTTCGCACATAACGCATCGTTTCGCAATCTTGGACAAATAGCATTCAATGCAGTAGTTACGCCCTTCTTTCTGCAAAATTCTGTAACCGGTGCCAAATAGGAACAGTCTCCCGACAGTGTGAAACGTTTTTCCAATGGCGCCCTCGCAGCCGGCGCACGTAAAGCAAAAGCTATGATAGCTTAACCCGTCGCTTTGAGCGATCGTGAAGCCAGGTAGAATCGGCTGCGTACATTTCGCGCATTTCGGGGCAAGCTTGAACGCGTAGCATGGCAAACAGCAGTTTTTACCGTTGTGCTCGACGTACCTAACCATGAATATCATCAAGTATGACTGAAGACGTACGCACTTTTGTCCGCTTAACGATCGCCGACAGACGAAGCAGTTGTCCATTGTTGAATAGCTGGACAAAGTGGAACTGGCCGACAAGAACGAGAAAAACCAGGCGGGTTGTCTGACTGAACGTCTCAGCGCAGTCTTATCGCTGGAGCCCTAAGAAGGTGTCGGCACAGAGTCGTAAAACCAGCATCGCAATCGATGAGCCGCCTCATTTCCCTTACAACGCTTCACGAACTACGCTCGCACGGTCGCGCAGGCAGACAGCGGCGACTCCTCGAATTGCAAGATCTGCCTTGATCGCAAAGTCGAAGTAGCCTATATTCCGTGTGGACACACGGTCTGCCAGCAGTGTGCTGAAAGTTGGCGCGCAGAGGTCAGGCGGATTTTGCAAGTAGCAACGAATGAATATTCAGGAAGAAACGTGCGCGTTTTGTCGTGATCGCGTGCAGCGCTTCATGAAGATCTTCGTCTAGTAACGCGAAACGACGATGTCAAAAATGGCGCTCTCGTAGCGACGAAAGAGAACTTAAACTGTCAAGAGCGCCTGGAATGTTGCGAATTTTGCATCACTTCACGTTTGTCAAGAGAATAAACATGCCTGATGGATCGCTTGAGCGAGGGTGTTGGCTATAATATCTCGATCATTTGGTCGATATTTTCTCACGACCACTTTACAGGGTGCGCCATAAATAGTGATGACAAGGTTCTGAGAGGCGTATAAGTACGAAAATTGTTTGTGGCGAACGAGTAACGCTGCTAATACATTCCTTGGGACCCTGAGAAAAAGTGTGAAACGAGTGGTGAGTGCCTGTTTCAGAATGACTTAGAAAATCATTCGAGATTTGCTCGTCTCTCAATTCGCGCGTTGTGTGTTGCAAGTGCAGATTGCTAAGAACGTCGGTAAATCAAGACAGCGCGTTTCTCGGACCATCAAACGCAGGTGACAGACAGGCATGACTATCACGAAGGTCTCTCCGGGTCGACCGCGCTCGGTGCGCACCAAGAACATGGTTAAAATTATCTGGGATTGACTTTGGCGCAATTCTGGGCCCAAGGCGAGAAAGTTGGCTCAGAAGCTGTCTGCATCAGCGATCATCATCCGTTGAGTGCTGCATGCGAACCTCAGGACCCATGCCTACAAGCATGCTGAGCGCCATGAGCTGGTCGGCGCGAACAAGCTCAAGCGACCCCAACTTTGGTGCAACCTCCTGCATTGACTCGCGGCGGCACGCAGTTCAGCGATATCGTTTTCAGAAGAGAAGAAACTCACGGTGATGGCGAAGAGGAAGAGCCAGAACGATTAGATTTGGTCGACGACCATCTCGGGCACGAACAGGAACGATCGAATCGTGGGTCGACGTTAATCGAACCAATCGTTGATCGTTTGACTTGGAATATGCAAAAACGGCAGGTCGATGTTCATTTTCTTCACTCAAAAGGTCCATCTGACGACCAACCCGTAGTTGGCTCTGGAGAAAGCTCTAATCCTGTTCGTCAATTACAAGCTGACTGTCGAGCAGTGGACCTTCCAATAAAACGTAACACCGTGCTACACGGTAAAATCCACTCAAACTTGATGTCACCACCAGCTGTCCAACGTCTTCACTCGCGACAAATGGCCTCGCTACTCGTCGGATACCAAACTGATCAACTTTTCATCTGGTCCGGGATGAAGCTCGAAGTCAGCACTATTCGATACCAGAGTCTTGACTCTCTCCGTTTCGCCATTGTCAAGGCGCACTGAAATCTCGGCGACGGCCTCCTGCGCGCCGTCTGTCATTCCTTCGAATCCAAACTTTGTCGAGTTATAGAGGTCAATGGAGGCTACATCAAACGATCTCTTATGCATACATTCCTTGGTCCTTAAGCTTCTAAAAATGGGCCAAAAGAAAGCTACTTCCCATGGGGATTTCTTAGTAGAACCCAATCTATCAGTCATCACGATTTATGGCGCACCCTGTACTGCCGTGCCACCAGACGTGGCTTAAACTTAGGCTTAGCATTCGGCGGAAAACGAAATTCTTCCAGTAAATTGATCACTTCCTTGCTGTTGAACGCCTTTTTGCATTCTCTGCATAAATTGTCTTTTGAGTAAAGATTTTGACCATCTTGATCTGGCTGGAGGTCTGGGGACCGTTTCCATTGAATTCGCCGTGCCTCAGGCACTTCGAGCGCGAAGCTGCGAGGCTTGGACGTGAAAGCATTTCACATCGCCGTTCGGGGCGGAATTTTGCGGAAACCCGTCCGGAAATAGCTCAGCACACATGCGGCGGACTGCACAAACGGATCGATTGTTGACAAGGCTCTCTGGGCAGTCTACCGATAGGTACGCGGCTAGCTGCCGGAAGTCTGCCCAGCAGCTGCCGGCAGACTGTCGCATGTATGCTGAGAGCACAAATACCGACTGCACTGAGACATTCATCCAGGCGACCCGCTTGGTTCTTCTCTTTCTTGTCGGCCAGTTTCGTTTTTCCGGCTATTCAACGATGGACAACTGCTTCGTCTGTCGACGATCGTTAAGCGGACAGAAGTGCGTACGTCTTCAGTCATACTTGATGATATTCACGGCTAGGTACGTCGAGCACAACGGTAAAAACTGCTGTACGCCATGCTACACGTCCAAGCTTGCACCGAAATGCGCGAAATGCACGGAGCCAGTTCCACCCGGCTGCACGATCGCTCAAAACAACGGGCTAAGCTATCATAGTTTTTGCTTCACGTGCGCTGCCTGCAACGAGGCCATTGGAAAAACGTTTCACACCGTCGGGAGACTACGTTACTATTGGCACCTGTTATAGAATTTTTCAGAAAGAAGGGCGTAACTACTGCATGGAATGCTATTTGTCCAAGATTGCGAAACGATGCTCCATGTGTGAAAAGGTTTGATATTCTGTGATTGTGGCAACTGGAAAATTGACGACGACAGGTGATACTCGGCACGGTAACCACCTATCAGAACGTGCCCTATCACGAGGACTGTTTCGTGTGCGGAAACTGCCGAGGACCCATGCCAAAAAGCTTCTACACTAATGTAGTCGATGCGTCATTACATGGCAAAATCGATAATTCGTAGCTGGGCATACCCTACTGCAACAAGTGCTACGCGGAAAAACGATTTGTCGCTAACTACAAGAGAACCACACCGACTCAGAGTGGATCCAAGCAACCGCCGAAACCGAAGCCGGAACAGCCCAGTGCAAAAGTCGCTCCTGCAGAGGTCATCGTTTGCATGCTTGATGGTGGAATGGTAATGAATTGCAGAAAGCTCAGAAGGCTCAAAAGCAGCAAGTTGAACCGCCTGCAAAGCATAAGCAGCAGCAGCAAGTTGCACAATCCGCTGCAAAGAAGTTGCCCGCAGCACCATCGCCTTCACGCCCATCCACGTCGTCATCTCGCACGGTCTCGCAGGCAGACAGCGGCGACTCCTCGAATTGCAAGATCTGCCTTGATCGCAAAGTCGAAGTGGCCTATATTCCGTGTGGACACACGGTCTGCCAGCAGTGTGCTGAAAGTTGGCGCGCAGAGGTCAGACGGATTTTGCAAGTGGCAACGAATGAATATTCAGGAAGAAACGTGCGCGTTTTGTCGTGATCGCGTGCAGCGCTTCATGAAGATCTTCGTCTAGTAACGCGACACAACGATACCAACAATAGCGCTTCCGTAGCGACGAAAGAGAACTTGAGCTGTCGAGAGCGCCTGGAATGTTGCGAGTTTTGCATCACTTCACGTTTGTCAAGAGAATAGACATACTCGATGAATCGCTTGAGCGAGGGTGTTAGCCATAATATTTCGATCATTTGGTCGATACTTCCTCGCGACCATTTTGCGTCATCTCTCGGTTGTTGTGCCTTTTGCCCACCCGCCGCAAGCTCGTCAAACCGAGCAGTTCTCTATGAAGACGTGAGGGAATGGCTGATCATATTTTCTGGTGCAGCAGAGGACTAGGAGGTTATCAGGAATTGTCGAGATTCTAATGGTGATCGAGAGTTTTCGAGTTGCTCCGCCCGCACACGCGTGCTGTTGACTGCCGAATAAGAACGATATTCTTGCGTCACACGCGTCAGAAGACGAGCGAGCACTTATCAGCCTCTCGTTATTCTACGAGCACTGGGTCTTTCACCTTCTTCGACAAACGTCGTGCGTGAACTGATCGCGAATGAAAGTGCACTTCCTGAAACTCGAGAAGAGATCTGATCTGCTTGTGCTGTCGAGGAGAGAATCTGTACAGTGGAGAAGAGCCGGCAATCATTTCTGTTCCAGACACTGCTCGGGTAACCGGAAAACCGAATCGTCCGGAGTGCTCGGCAACATGGACTCGTAGTTGTACGAGCGCTTCACGAGCGCGGCCACCTCGTTGTCGGTCGAGGTCGTCGCGTAGAAAGTATCCCAACCGACGAGCGCACCTTTATGCCGCCTCCATATTGATGGCGCGCACTCCAAACTGACACCAACCGTTTCGTTGACTGGCAAACACGGTCGTGGCGCTATGGCCGTCGGCACTGGACGAGTTGTAGACGTACACCCCCTGCCCGTCCTGCGTCGTCGTCGTGTACGCTGGCTCTCTGCACTTTCCGCGTTGTGTAAGAAGACGTTGCGCGCTGTATGTACGTACTTGGGAAGCGACGTCAGTCCGAGCTTCTCGATGTAGGCAAAGTAGTTGAGCGTGGAATTCTGACGACAGGCCTGCAAGCGCCGCACTGAGTTCACCATCATCTCTCTCTCTCATTATTATGATGATAGGTTCGTGGAGCGTGAATTCAGTGGTCACTTGCCTTCACTTGATCACGCTCGTCCAGGTCCATTACGTATCCGGTCGTGTCTGTGACGAGCACCCTCTGCTGTGGATCGTTTAGATGCACGAGCTGTTTGTTCGTGTTGCTCTGGTGCCAGCTCGTGCCCAGGCTCACCGAGAACTGCAAGGTTTATGGTCGTTTAGGGTGGTAGTCTTTTGTCGTTCGTACCTGAGTTCCGTTTGCAAACTGATACGTCAGCCGCAGGGAGCCCGTCACGGCGAACTCGTCCACGAACACGTCGAAATCGCGGCTCGCGTCGCGCGGATAATCACCCATCTCCAAGGTCGCGCCGTACTTACTGTCGTGATCTGCGAGCCTTATTGGGAGGAGCGCAATTCCCATGTCCCTACTGCTGATAACGAGCCAGACGACGGCGCCAATGAGCGAAGCGACTAGGATCAACACGAGCGCAACACCGAAGACCGTGAAGCGACAACTAGAGTTGGGCATTGCAAACCAAAATGGGGGCGACTCTCACATGAAGGCCCGCGTGCAGAGTCGGTTGCCAGTATCCTCCGGCACCTGCTCATCGGTTGGGTCGTCGGGCTGCGGCGGTGCGTCCGAACGGGAGTCGCCCGACTCCTGTTGCGATGTCGCGCCCCTCTTGTCCTGATCAGTGGTGAACTGCATGTGGGCGGACCCGGCCAGAGCGGACAGTGAAGGGGACTCGTCCGACCACAAGCGGTCCTTTTATCACACCCGCTTTGGCGACGTCTGCAGATCAGTCTGGGCGCATCACACCGAAATGTGCCGACTACGCCCCTCCCCCGCCTCGAAATGGCCCACGAAAATGGCTATTTCTGGCGGCCAGTCTCACAGATAACAGCAGCGACGCCGCGCCGCCCTCACCACGTCAGAGGCACCGGTGCAAAGGACGATGATTCCCGGGAGAATCCCAGTCGCCACCTCTTTCAGATCACTTTGCCCGATCGAGTCCTAACTCTGATTCTATCCATGTCTGATCGAACGATTGTTTCGACGCTAATCTTCCTCGTTAAAACCAAGGACAGAGGTCGCAAGAGTTAGCCGATGAACAGTCAGACCACTAATCTTTCTCGCTCGTTCCTTGTGGCGATGACGCTATCTGATGACTGCTTCTTCGAATGGCCGCTCGTAAAAGGTCGCGTCCTATACGTGTCCCTCGTCTTCTCTCCCCCTCCCACTTCCCATCACTCTCTCGGGACTCAGCCTTGCGACCGGGCCGCCAGAACTACAAAGCCAAGAGGCCGAGGCCGATATCGCCCGGCCTCAAGTAGAGAGGCGCTGCTGCAATGATGGGCCGACAAAGTGAAACGTGATGATGGCTGCCAGGGCTGCCTGGACTGATGTCTCATTTGTCCTTCACCACCCCCCCCATCTCCACAAGATCACTGATTTCGCTTGGTTTATGTGATGAGAACATGCGATTCGTCTTCCTCCAAATGTGACCTTGCTGCGTTCAGCGTCAGTGAGCGGTGTGAAAGGCTGCAGACGTCATCTTGACGACAGGAATGGACAGCATCTGCTGCGGACGACATTTTGTTGCGTGCTTATTCTGTTCGGACTGGCGAGTGTTTGGCTTGTTGAGTGCGTCGTGTGGCGGCATTGGCTCATAATAATAGTGATAATCTCGCTCTCTCTCCCTCTCGCATAGCTGCACATAATACGGAGTCTGCAGAAAGAGAAAGTGTCACGGGGTTCAATGTGCCGTGCGTGTGTGTGTGTGTGCATCACACTCTGGGAAATGATGCAACTAAGGACGACAACTGGGCGATGGTGGGCGTCACAATTGTGCTGGGAACACGCGAGGAACACAGTCAATGACTGAGCCACTGTCAGGAGGATGCACACCCATGAACACCAATGGATACAGTAATTTAGTGACGACGAACAATGTACACCAGTTTTTAGCATCTGGTCTCGAAGCGCATCGCGAGCGCTCGCACTCCCGCGTTCTGCTGATCGGAAGACGAGGCAGAGTCCGTGGATGGCAGCGGCTTCTGAAGGACATTCTCGCGTCAGCTACCAAACCAAAGACCTTGTGCTGCGGCACGGGCGGCGCATCCACGTCGGGTGGAAGCGGCATCGCCTTCTTCTTCGACGGAATCGGGTCGTCTGGCGGAGGCAGTGAATATCCATCCTCCGTCCGAGACGTCCCAGGAACGCTGTGTGTCCGTTTTGTAG
Source organism: Bunonema sp. RGD898 (assembly GCA_014805405.1). NCBI lineage: Eukaryota > Metazoa > Nematoda > Chromadorea > Rhabditida > Bunonematidae > Bunonema > Bunonema sp. RGD898. Next base: position 21,581 of record JACMII010000002.1, on the reverse strand, counting down.
ACCCTACAAGCTGGAATGATGGCGGTGGTACCTCAACTCGTGGCCATGTTCCTTGTAGAGTTCGTTGAGCTTTGCCGCTCTCGGACGTTCCGGCACCGCAGGCCCTCCTCGTAGAATGAGCACCTGCTGGGGTGGTGGCAACGGATTTTGCGGTGACGCTTCATCGGTGGGCGACGTTGCGCTCATCAGCGGGACGGATGTCTGCGGTGATCCGCAGTTATGATGACCCTGATGGCGCATGTAAATGGCAACTCAATAATGCGCAACCTGTTTGGAGTAGGACACCACCGTCAGTGGCTGTTGTTGAAAGGGAACTTTAGGTGGTGGTGGCGGTGGCGGCGGTGGCGCGACATGCTGATTGGGCTGATGCTGTGGACTCCAAAAGTTGTGAAATGAGTTGACGAGGGCGCGCGGAGATGCGGCGGCAAGTCGACTTTGCGGTCGGCCGGAGGACGTGTCCTGACCTCTTGCCCCTCCATTTCTGGGCGCATTTGGAGGCGCCGGCGCTTTTCGCATCGGCACTCGCTCGCCGTAGAGACCGTGACGACGCTTGAAGTCACGCCACAGACTGAAAGTCGCGCATCGTTAGCATTCGCCGCCATCGTTCGAACAAAGCAAGACGCCGTACACTCGAGGCAGGAACTTCTTCTCGGCCTTCCAGTAGACGACGCATCGCCAGATGAAGATGCCCAGTCCGATGAGCAGGATCAGCGTGGCCAGCAGGAAGGGGTTGTATATGCCTCGGTTGGTGGCCGCCGGATTCGAGTTGATCGAGCCGCCATAGCCGGGAATGTCGCACGCCAGTCCACCGTAGCCGACCTCGCAATGGCAGTTGCCGACGTTGTTGCAGAGCCCGACTCCGCGACAGTCCATCGGACAGACGGCCAACGTGCGGGTGACGTTCGTACGCGGGACGCACTTCTTGCCAAGACAGATCTGTGAAACCGATCTTCGCACTAGACGGACGATTCGCCGATCGCGCGCAATCACCTTGTCCTTGCCGCATGGCGCTCCATCTCGAACGAGTCCGGGGTCGGCCTGATGCGTGGCGTCGTCGTGGTCGGCCTGCAGAATGCGACAGATCCGGTCCTCGGTCGACGTCCGGATGAACGAGTACGCCGACGAGACCGTGTGCGGATCGCCCCTGATGACGAGGAGAGATTTCGACGGACGGAAAGCGATACCAGATGGGCTTGGTCAATTTCGTGTCGCACATCACCCGTCCGCACTGCTCGTTCTCCTTCTCGCACGCCTCGTACGTTCGATTCAGAGGGTCGTAGCCGCAGTTGCCCTGCATGATGCCGAGCGTGTTCTGCACGTAGCACTCGAGCGGCGACTCGACGACGCCGTTGCCCCAGAACGCTTCGCACTGCTGCCGCCGCGACGAACAGACGCCGTGGAAGCAGACGGCCCTCGCCCCGTACAGACCCTCCTTCGCGCTCTTCTCCGTGCCCGGACACGGATAGCCGTCCTGGACGTAGAAGTCGCCCGGGCACTGCGCCGACTCGCCGTCGCAATACTCGGGCAGATCGCAGTCGGCCGCGGCCGCTCGACACATCGTCGCTCGCTTCCGAGGCTGGCAGGTCGCCTGGTCGCAGCACGCGCCGCTCGCACATTTCGCGCCCTCGCGCAACTTGCACGTCTTCGCGTCGCAACACGTGGACGAGCAGAACTCCTCCGCGCCACAGTCGCACTCCTCGCCGGCCTCCACGAGCCCGTTGCCGCACCGGGCGCCGCCGTGCGTCTCCTAGCGCGTGAGTTGCATTGAGTGGGAGGCTATGCGCGCCTAGTAGGGTTGCGCGCTGTTTCGGAGTTTTCCTGTTCGTCAAATTAGCCAACTGTTCTGCTGCAGAAAAGAACAGTTGGATGCAGGCGATACGATTTCAAACGTTCTCATTCGGATAAATCACCTGACATCACAAGAGATTGAACCCCAGTACCCGCGTGCAAGAAAGTCGGCGAGGCTTGGCGAGGTCTTCGACCAATCCACTTTAATAGGACTTTTATCGGGATTAAGTGGCTGACAGGCCTCGTCTAGCCTATGCAAGGTCTACCGAGCGTCTAGCCTCAACAAAAGTCCTATTAAAGTGGATTAGGAGAGGATCTCGCCATGCCTCGCCGACTTTCTTGCACGTGGACACAGAAGAGGGTTCGGCACGTCTCCCCAACACTCCGATTCCGAAACCGGCGCAACCCCACTATGCATATAGTGAACGGCGGAAACCTCGGGCAGATTGGCGAGACAGGTGGCGATCTTGCGCCGGAAAGCGTTGTCCAATGCGACGAGCGAGCACTCCGAAAAGTAGGTCGGAGGGACGTAGCCGGTCGCTGGCGACATAATACACGGCGGCCGATAGCACTGACAGGTCGCGTCGTAATCCGTCGCGTCATGCTCGAGCCCAAAGTTGTGGCCCAGTTCGTGGGCGACCGTCGACGCGACGGACGCAGCGTTCGCCTGGTGATCGACGTCGACGCCGCCCGAGTAGTCGAGACCGCAGAGCGTGCCCTTGAACGCCTTCCCCACGACGCCGGCCTCGAAACGAATGTCGCTAAAGCGTGAGTGCTGCTTCGATGACGCTGGCACTCGGCCGCCTACGTGAGCATGTGCGCGCAGTCGTTCGGCAGTTCGCCGAGTCGTTTCCGTCGATACTGCATGTAGTTGTCGAGCGTACGCTCTCCGCTGCAATCCCGCTCCCATCCGACTATCGTCGTGCGCTCGCGTCGTACCTGGAGGAGACGTCGAACGCGTCGCCCTCCTTCCAGATGTCCACCGACACGAGCACCACTTGGATGTTGAGCGGCGTGTAGAGTGAGTTCACAATGTTCGCGACCGAATGCAGACGCGTGGAGACGGTCGTCTCGTTGCGGTGGTACTTCTCGAACTGAACGTCTTCCCCCGTTATCGGTCTCGTGTGTTTGAGGGCAAACGCATACGATCGAATGATCCGCGGTCATCATCAGTTCCACGTAGGCGATCCGGTCCTGCAGAGAAGAGAGCATTCCTCGATGAGTCAGCAATGCGTCTCAAACCTGTCGATATTTAGCGTAGTAGTCGGGGATTTCGAACGCAGCCTTGTGGTGCGTATGCTCGCCGTTGGTAGCTCGTCTTTTCCTTCGGATCGAAAATTCTGAAAAGAAACTGACACACGGTGCCGTTTGCAGACGGAAGCACTGACCGCAACTCGCCCAGTTCTGTGGCTCGACGTAGAACTTGCCGTCTGGCGAGGCGCCCAGAATGTAGACATCCTAATGATTGATTTCAGGTTCTACATAGTGTAGATGTAACAAGCCTTTGCAATGCGCAGCACTCCCGCAAAGCTGGTCGCATCGCACGCGCTCAGCGCACTCGCCCCGCCGTCCAACGTGTCGTCCAGATGACAGTTCGCCGGCGTAGCAGCCGACTTGAACGTCTTCAAGTAGAGACTCGACTTCCGGCTCGGTTGCAGGAATCGTCTGTCAACGGTGACGCTCTCTCTCTCGCGCATCGTTCTCGCCAAGCGTCACGACTACCTGTTCGGTCTGAAGCGGAACTCCACCTCGGCTCCACGTTCGTCGACCACGACTAGCCTCAGGGGCGCAGCGAATTCGGCTGATGACAGACCTCTAGATCGGCTGATAAGCGCGTCGAGCGTCGTCTCCTCCTCCTCCGCTGCAGCGTCGTCTCGCCTCGGTATTCTCAGTCGTACAGGACAGCGAATTTCGGACGCCGAAAACATCGTCAAGGACAACTGGCGCCGCGACCAGCTGACCCTCCGTCGGGTAGCGAATGTGTCAGCCGACCGACCGCCCGCCGCGGACAATAGGCGTACGAAAGTGAAGCGCTCCGCCTCGCTTGCTGGAAGCCGAGCGAGCAATCGATCGACGGTGAGTCACCGTCGTTCGCTACTTTCGTTCGTTGGAGAGCAACACGCAAACGCACGTCATCCATTCACTCGTCACCTTGTCGCTGTCGCAAAGAATGTTTCCTCTTTGACCACCATCATTCTCCAAAAATGAGATAGCGCTGAATGTATTGTTGTGTACAAACTCATCTTGAGCACATAGCTTGTCGATTGTAAGCGCCATAGAATCCGCTATTGTTCTCTCCTCAACGCTAATGATGAAGCGCGCTCTTCTCTGGAAGTACTACTCCACTTCGCGGCAAGATGTTCTCGGTCAGTGAATGAGTGAGTCGGTCGGTGAGTGCATGCGGTTCTCCTCCTCCTTCGGAAAGGACAGAAAAAGTCCAAGTGCTGTCCTACGACAAGGGCATTGGATGATGTGTGTTGGGTGGCGAGCGCGTGAAGAGGAATTCTCACAAAGCCGGACGAACGGGAGAAAGCGAATCACAAGCCTGTGTGCGTGAGAGAGAGAGAGAGAGAGAGAGAGAATTGTCTGTTCTCGGTGTGCAGCGGCATCTTCATCCGTGACTGTCGTCGTAATGTCCACAACTACGAGTTGCGATTAGCTTACAAAGACTGCTGCTGCTGCGGCGTGTGTGTGTGTGTGTGAATATGTTAGAGGATGATGGCCTGGCCCTTCGATGTGTGTGTGATTCAGAGAACCGACATACTTAGCCAATCGAGCAAAAAGGAAGCACGTCTCATCTTGCGGGTGTTCGAAAATGTGAGCAACAACTCTGGAAGTGAGGGGAAATCCGCTAGTTCGGTCCGACCACTACCGCCGGCGCTCCATTGTTACCGTTGCCGTTCGATCGGCCGCCGTTCGCCTCTTGGTGGTGATGCGTATTCGGGATTTGCGACGACGCTAGCGATGCGGCAGCATCGGGCGCACCGTTCCCGACCAACGCCAGTCCGTAGAACCGGGCCTGCGCGTCGAGTTCGTCCGCGAAACGCGTCTCGAGCGTCTGCGACGTTCGGCACTGCTTCGATTCCCCCCACGCCGGCCTACCAGTTTCCGATTCGGCAAGTCGTTGTGCCAGTTCTCCTTGACGACGCGGAACTCGCACTCGTACTCGTCCAGCTTCTGGCGCTCCGACTCGAGCAGCAGCTAAATGGTCTCGTCGTCAGAGCAATGCCGTCGCCCGACCTTTCTCTTCTCCTGCTGAATCTCCTCCAGCTCCTTGACGGTCGCCGTGTTGCGTTCGCGCAGCGAGTTCAGGCGTCTGTCAACGAATGAATGAATGAATGCCCGTCGTCGTGTATGCGCGCATCCAACCTGCTGCTCTTGGCGTTGTGCTCCTCGAGCGCCAGTCGAACGCGCACCTTCTCCTGCTCGTCGAACTGACGCATCCGTTCGGCCAGGTCCGGAATCGACTCGTTCTGAACACACACCACACGCGTTCCTTCCGTCACATTCACACAGAGGGGAGCGAGATCGACAACCTGCAGTGAGATCCTGAGCGACTCCTTGAACATGACGCTCCTCGTCTTCGCCTCGTTGCGCAGCACCTTCGGCAGTCGTTTCCTGTCGGCGGCCAAGCCCCGGCTCATCTCCTCCTCCTGCTGCTGGTTGACGCGAGCCACGTGCGCCAGCTCCTTCTGAATGACCGCCACCGCTTCTTTCGATAGATCTCTCAGACTCGAGTCGCACCTGATGTCGGGCGATCATCTGAGTGCGTTGGAGATAGAACAGATCCTTGATGAGCTTCCTGAGCAGAGCGTATCGCTCGTTGAGATGTCGCTCCTCCAGTTCCCAGTCGGCAGACTCGCGCGTCCTCGCGAGCGAATGCCTCTGCTCGAGGAACATCCGCTCCAGCTGTGCCGCCCGCTCGCGATGCTTCTGCTGCACTCGCACAAGGGTCGCTTCGTTTGCGCGCTGCAGCTGAGCGACAAAGTCCGCCTCCTTGAGGGCGTGCTCGACCTCGAGCTGCTCCTTGCGTATGCGCCACGCGTCCTTGCGTTGCGATCTATGCAACGCATGCGAATCGTCTCGAATCCGAGTGGCGCTCGTCAAACCGACGTACCTGGGCAGCATCTCCGCCTCGGACTTGATCATCTTCGCCTCGCGTCGCTGTCTCTCCCGGAACGCGACCAGCTCCCGTTCCTGGTCGACCTTCAGCCGTTTGGAGAGCGCCCGCAGTTCCGCCTCCTGCACTCGCTCCACGGTCTCCATCTCCTGCTTCTGCCGTCGCGAAAGCGCCTCCACGTCCGTCTCGTATTGTCGCGTCAGCGCCGCCTTCTCCTGGCCAAACTTGCGTTCGATCTGCTCCTTGAGCAGGTCGCCCGTTGCGCTCAACTCCTGATGCTGACGCGCCTCCTCGCGTTGCATGCGCTTCAGATCTTGCAACTCTCGCTTCCTAAATTCGCCGGTTTCGATGACGATAAGCCTGTGTCTCGGGCAGCAACCTGAGCTGGAAGTCTTGCTTCACGCCGAGCACATGATGCGTGGTGCTCGTCATCTCGACGCCGTCCATCATGTAGGTTCGAGTCTTCTTCGTCACGGTCTGTCGGACGCGAGCTCCTCTCTGCTGTTGCTGTCCGGCCGCCTGTTGACGATTTCGGCTCTGCCCATTCTCCGCTCCATTGGCGGCCGTTCCCTCCACCACCGGATCGTCGTAGTCGGCCGGTGGCTCGGGCGGCGGTGTGGCTCGAACGGACGTCGTCGTCGCCGTCGACGTCGATCCGCCCGTGTTGCGCGCAGACACGGCCACGGCCGGCGGCGGCGGTCGCTAGAAGTCAGAGTTCGGGGATGGACAGATTAGGCAGCGGTTCGGGAACCTGTGTCTTGGCGACTTCGTTCATCGCTGGCTGAGCGGCAGGAGGGGGCTGCGCGGGAAGCACGATGCCGGGCGGGTCGAAAACGCCCCTCATGGCTACTGCTCCTGTTGCTGGCGCCGCCGCCGCAGTTCCAGTTTGTGCGGTTCCCGTCGAGGAAGATGAGGCGGCACGGGCGTGCAGCGTCGTTGCCGATGCGCCCATGTGCGGTCCGACCAGTTGTCTCGGGTCGGGCGTCGACTTGCGGTTGTGCTGTCTCGCCAGTGCGCCAATCGTCTGTCCCACGACCGAGGACGCTCGAGTCGCGGTCGATGTTGCCGTCGACGGCGCGGTGGTACGCTCGGATGTCGAGGTCGACGAGGACGGCTCTCCGCTGCCGCCGCTGGATCGTCGCAATCGCACGTCACCAATCGACTGCTGCTGCTGCTGCTGTTTCGGGTGGTGCAGACTCGAGTTGTTGAACGACGCCGCGATGTGGGTGACGGGTCGCTGCTGATTGGCGAAGAGCTCCGCGTCGGCGACCCGTCTCTCGGCGGCGATTCGTGCGGCCTCGGTGCGGGCGTGCTCCTCCATCTGAACGGGGCGAAGATGTGTGTGTGTGAGGAGATGTGCGCAGCAAGCAATCAATCGGACGCACATTTTCCTGTATGACTTGTCGAATGCGACTCTTCACGTGTCCCTCTCCGACCAGTCCGTCGCCCGGCGGTCGCGGGGAGACCGGCGCCGGCGAGGCGGGCGCACTCGACGAACAGGACGAGTGCGCCCGCTCGAATCGACGACGAAGCTCGTCGACCGGGTGCGACTGCACTCGTTCGTTGTCGGTGTGAGAAACCTCCATCATCAAACCTCCTGATCGATGAGCGAGTCAGGTCGACTGTGCTCAGACGACGTCTGAATGTGAAGCTGTCTCGGGGATGGGGTCGGCTTCTGAGTGGCAGTCGGATGAAGCGGTGCCAACTCGTCCGGCTCATCGATCACGACGTTCACGAACGATGACGCGGACGACGATGTCGACTCTGCATCCGTATTGGTGGTGCGCGAACAATCCGCACAGCTCACCTCCATTGACGGCGATCGTCGTCGTCGCCTCGACGTCCTTCTTCGTCCTGTTGCCTCTCTCCTCCTTCGGGCTTCTGATCGACTGCTCTTCCTCCTCGTCCAGCTGACTGTCGAGTCCTTGCAGAATGTCGATCGCCTCTTGTCCTGGCGATACCAGTACATGAGCGTCGCCCTTCGGATACACCGGTTCCTCGACCGTTGCGGCTGTCGTCGCGAATGGGCGAACGACATGCGAGGTCGATGCGGTCTGATTCGTGCCGACGTCGATCTCCAGCGGTGCTGCTGTAATGCGCGATTTCTTTGCAACTCGTCCTGCGATCTACACACCCGTCGCAGCCGAAGTCGGTGGGCGAGGCGAAACGGCCGGCGGAGGCGGAGGAGGCGCTGCCCTCTTCTTTAGCGCCAAGTTCGGAGTCGTCGGTAGCTGCTCTTGCTGTTGCTGCTGTTGTTGTTGTTGTTGAGAAGCAGTCGCAACTGCGGGAGCCCCATCGTCCCTTTCCGTTGCGGAATCCGCGAGACTGCCGAGCTCCTCGTCGTCGCCGATCGCCGACGCGGCTGCACTTCCGGACGCGTCGTCCACCACCTGCTTTTGCCGTGTTTTACCAACTTCTCTCTCTCTCTCAACTTGCTCTCCGTTCCTTTCGCTGCTGCGCTTTATTCTCTCTCACACACACAGCTCCGCATCCTTGCTCTCCGCTCTCAGCACTCGCTCTCACTGCCCATTATCAGCATGAGTGTGTCGAGACAGTTCTGCACGTCGTGTTCGCTACACTTTGCAACATTCCCATCGTTCTCCTTCTTCAGTTTTGGTTGCTCTGGGTTAGGCAGTGCTGTTGCGACGGTTTCACTCGTCTGCTTGCCCTCCGCGCCCTTCTCCTCCTCAGATCTCACCTCTTCGGCTCGAACTTCGGCCGATGACTCGGCCAGAAGGCGTAGCACGGGCTTTCGATCGGTCGCCGATACGAGGAAGGGATGCTGAAATCCGTAAATCGTGCGCGTCGTTCAGCCAACGGACAAGATACCGTCAACAACTCGGTAGCCGTCTTCCGTTGGCTTGGATCCTTGATGAGGCAGTGCGTCAGGAAGTCGTTGAAGAAGGGCGTCCATTTCATGGGCTGAAATTTCACGGATTGCAACATTGCCAGACGCGTGCACCTGATCGAGTGTGGGCGGCTCCGACTTCTGGACCTTGATGAGCACACGCATTGGCGTCACATTTCCATGCGGAGGCTCCATTTGTGCCATCTCGATGCAGGTGATGCCGAACGACCAGATATCAGCTCTACGAGTGAATGCGTCTCATGAGACATGAAGCGACATCGTGAGCTTACTTGCAATCGTAGGGTTTGTCCTTGAACGTCTCGCAGACCATCACTTCTGGTGCCATCCTGAAACGCGTTTTTCCTCTACTGAGGGGACTAATTACCAATAGGGCGTTCCGATGAACGTGTATCTCCGTTCCCTGGCATCTCGCATTTTGGCCGATACACCGAAATCGGCAAGCTTCACGACAGCGTCGCCCGTGAGCAGAATGTTTCCGGCCTTGAGATCACGGTGAATGACGTGTCTCGAGTGGAGGAATGCCAGCGCCTCGCAAGTGTATCGTGCAATATAGGCGAGCTGTGGCTCGGAGAGCGGTCGCTCCAACTCGATCATGATCGAGTCCACCGCACCGCCAGCACAGAATTCCAGCATCATCTGTGAACAGTGGCAAATTGCAGCAACCCAGGGTCGCTCACATGCAGACGATTCTCGAAAAAGTAGCAGTCGTAGAGACCGACGATGTGTGGATGGTGACAACTGAAACATCGACTTAAAGGAAATCGACGGGTCGCCAACCTAGTCAGAATCTCGATTTCGACGAGGAAATCCGCAAGCTCTTCCCCCTCTTGCACTTCGATCGCTTTTGCCGCGGCGAAGACGCCCGACCTCGCTCGGTGTCGCACCTTTTCGACACGGCCGAACGCGCCGTCGCCCAAGTCGCCGACAACCTCCCAGGACGTGGTCGGAGCGACATCGTACTAGAAGGAATCGTTTAGAATGATTCACACCATAACGCTAGGCCAAAATCCACCTGAATGATGGGCGGCAGTGCACGCCTTGTCGGCGTCGCGTCCGCCCCCTTGAAGAGGTTTCGGAATTTGCCTGAAGCGTACATTTTTTCAGTGACACAACAGATTTCAACTCTACCTATGATGGACATGATGCGACGGTGTGCTCTTGTCAGGCCATCACGTCGCGGCACGCGAGGAATGCCACTGCAATTGCAGGAGGATTTTTATGTGCGTGACGGTCACGCGCGGCGTAAGGACAAAGACGGCGACGAGACGCGGGCGAAGCGTCGGGCAAGAGACGCTTCGCCGCGATGATTCAGCCATCTGGCAAGGGGCGATGGTCAACGTTTGGGCATCACAATGCGAATGATTGTGGGCAGGAAACAACGTGAACAATAATCACATCGCATATAGGGAGGGGGGGGGGGAGTTTGCTGCTCTTCGATCTCCCTCCGGCACAAGATATATTTGCGCCGGACGCACGAGACGCGAGGAGTCGTAACGGCCGAAGAAGACGGACATGACTGGAATGCCAAGTGTGTGTGTGCGTGTGTGCGAGACCGTTGACAGAGGAGTCAGGGTGGTGACAAATCACACACACACACACACGTACGTACCGGCGCGCGCGCACACACACACAACTCTCGGCTCTTCTTGTTGTTGCTCCTCCGCACACGACCACCACCGCCGATCGATCGATAGCGTACGTGCGCGCGCGCGCCAGCGGTGAGCAGCAGCCGCAGCAGCAGCCGCCGCGACGTAATTGGATAGTGCAGACGAGCAAGAGAGGAGGGAGAAGGGGGGGGGAGCCAAGAAGGAGCGAGCGAGCGAGCGAGCTGCTGCTGCGTAGGTGAGAGCGTCTTTAGGCGACGGCCGAGTGCGCGCAAGCGGGGTGAACAAACACAAAGGAAAAGGTGAGCGAAGGCGACCACCGAGAAGGCGACGAAGAAGAAGCCGCGCGAAAGCGAGCGAGCGAGCGATCGAGCGAGTCGACCCACACCTCAGCTCTCACTGCAAAAACGGCCATTGATTTTCGCACCACCACATCGCGCCGCATTCAGATCACGGAATGCGGGAAGGAAAAATGAAAATTGAGGACGCGCCAACAACAGCACGGCGCATCAGACGCGCGCGCGCGCGGCTGACCGATGCGGATGCGCCGAATCCGTCGCGTACGCCAAGAGCGAGAGAGAAAGCACGCACGCTACTGCTGTCGTGCGTACCAAAGAGAAAGAGCCCAATTCAGGTCAGACAGACGGAACGCGCACAACGTGCGAGCGAGCAAGCCAGTGACGAATCCACCTTGCTGTCGAGAAAAACAACGCCACTACTGCTGCTGCTGCTGCTGCTGAGAACGACTGGTTCATCGTGAGGAGAGACTTGACGGAATGCAGAGTGCTGGAAGGGTGGAGTTGTTCGTGACTTGCAAGTTGATTGCGACACGCGGACAGAAGTTGTTGTCAAGTGACTAATTTGTAGACCGTCACGAGTCATTATCAAAACCAGTCACGAAGAGTGTGGCGGTACCAGTCGGTCGGTCGACTGACCTGAGAGTCTGCTGCCGTCATGGGAGGTGGAAAAGTCGTCGGTGTGGGACGCCGACAAATGACCAGTACCCTGTACGCTAGTTTTCGAGCCAACACAATTCGTGTGATGGTCGTCGTACATAATTCGGGCGCCACCGAAGTCACACGCCATTGGCCGGTGAAAAATGGACGCGGTGTGCTGCGATGTCGAGCGAGCAGTAGAATCTGTCTGATAAGAGAGGCAACATGAATGTGCCCAGTCAACTTTTAGGTCTCTGATGAGCGGGCAAGCGATTACGACCCCCCACCTTTGATCGATCGTCGCTTCATAGCCATAAAATGCATCTCTTTTAATGTAACACACGAGTTATTCCCTCTACGAGTTGTATGACAAGAACGTGGGTGTTCGTCTGGTCCTCGTCGTCGATCGCATCGCCGATCGGATACCGTTTGCCATTGTGCCGTCAGAAAGATGTGCCTCTTGCTGAATCATTCTGAACAGCTGGATTGGGTATTCATACTCGAGAAGCATCTGATTGATGCATTGCGGCGGAGGCTGAACACTAGAGCTGGTAGTTCTTTCATGCAGGCGGTCAAAGCGAAGATGGTGTGTGATCGTGGCGGATGATTCCAGGAAAACATGGCAGTCACAATGCGGATGTTGAGCATTGAGCCAATGTAAAACATGGTAATGTCCGGAAGTGGCTCCCCTTCGAAACGGCAATACCAAATGGATAGCTGAGCAGCAGAACCCTCGAAAACTGGTGCAGCCAGCTCAAAGGGGGAAGGGGAGATTTTGACGATCCTTATCCGCTATTCGAGTAGTATCGAGTAGTAAAGAAGAAGGGAGCGCTGCATCCGCACCTAATCTCAGTTACACCAAATGTGCTCACACAACGTGCACGTCTTGTCGATTATTATTAATAATAAAAAGACAACGCCACTACTCATTCATTTGTGACGATTAGTCTATGAGTGTACAGGATAGACGGTAATATTTGGGAGGAAAAACTACGACTGAATGAGATAGAGAGGAAACAACGTTGTAGCATATGCATTGTGTGGGAGTGTGATTGGAAGCAATGCGTGCACGAACTGTTGTCGTCCACCTACGTGGTGTCTTCGACTCCTTCCAACGGGATCAATGGCGGGGTCAGAGTACGTCCGAGTGGAAGTACGTTCTAAGGCATGAGCAAACACCGCACCGAAAGCGACAACGCTAGTGTTCTGAGATCAGGTACACGGAGGCAAAGACCTAATGGTGTAGAGAGCACACAATTGTGTGACGGAGATTACCGGCATTGTCTAGCGGACGAACACGTATCTTGCAATTCTCGCTTTTATTGACCTTCGTATCATAAGAAATTCAAGTCTAAGCTGTCGGCGACGTGTTGCTCGAATTTGCAGACGACTGATCGTAGTTTGTTTTTCTGCAATAGGAGCAGACTCTGCAGGAAATTGTCTGAGACGTGATGTCTCTCGAGTTGCAGAGGGGCTGGTCATCGGCGTGCACAAGTCCCACGGTTAAACCGAGGTCGGACGGAGCGAAACCTGCTCACAGCGCAGAGGCGGGCGAGCGAGTCAGATCCGATGGACAAACTTTCACCTCTCCGATCGTCAGACTCTTGCATTTCTACGTGAATATCCGGCCGTGCAGTTCGAGAGTGGCACGTCTGGGAGACACTCTGCCATTTCACCAAGCAAACACTTTATCGGACTAGATTTTCGTTGCACTCGCTTTCACCAGACACGCAGTCACCGCAATGCATTCGCTCTACGGGGTATCCCAAAAGTCGGATAATTTTTTGTGACGCTCACAACTCGACGGGAAATAGGTCTTTGTGGGCAGTTCGAGAGTGCGTTCGGTAGCTCAAAATCCCCTCTTTCGAATAATGTCCTTGAAATTGGAAAATTTGTGTCTCTGGTGCAAACTGCAGACCGCACGGGCAGACTACTTGCAATCATAGTAGCCACTTTCGTCCGGATGAGATATGAAATTCCTGTGATCAGAAATGCGATTTTCCTATACTTCTATGCACCGGAATTGTAAATCCGTAAAAAAGTATGAGTTTTCACAATTTTTAAGCGAAATACGCAGCCGTGTAATCTGCAAATGATGATAGAAGCTGACTTGCAGAACTCCGTTCTCAGTGCTCCGGAAACGACAGAAACTCAAATTTGGAGGACTGTTAGAGGGTGTGGCCTCCTATCTCCCACAAGAGTTCAGTTTCCGATCTCACCAGACTGCCGTGACCACGGCGGCCGTAAGTGATCTTCCAGCCCGATCTGCAGTTTGCATTCAAAACACGAATTTTCCAATTTTAAGGACACCAATCAAAAGACTTTGAGCTACCGAACGCACTTTTAAACTGCCCCAAAGACCCATTTCCCGTCGCAAGAAGTTATCGACTTTTGGGACACCCTGTACGTACGAGACAGCCGAGAGCAGAAGATAGCACAACAACAAAATTGGGCAAAAACGAAGCGACAGTGTGCTCGATGTTCAAGTTTGATTCACGTGAATATCCCCTGCTCTCGGTTGCATCAGCACACTGTTTGTGCAAGGGAAACCTGCCGATCGGAGCAGACTTACTGCCAGCGGAGTGACGTGTGAGAACAGTAATGGTGTCGGTTTCACATCGGTGGACAGGAATGTGCATGTTCACAATACTACCTTCTCTTTGCGTTTGCATCATCTCAATGTATACGCAAGGGAACCCCAACTGACGGTAGAAGTGAGTGACTGCAACGAAGTGGCACGCCTCCAAACCGAGGAACGATTCCAGTCAGTCGAAGTCAAAGGGAAACGGTAGTCTGACCAAACGGTAGTCTGACCAAACGGCATAAAAGGAAGGGTGAAATGGTGGGGGTGAAACAGAATCGTCACGCCTGCCAACAGCAGTCAGTTCAAATGACGCGGAGAAACTGTCTGCCGGTCCGTTGGCAGATCGCCATTCTCTCGCTGCTCGGCATGACCGTAGCCTTTGCGCTGCGATGCAATCTCGGTGCAGCGAAGCCACGAATGTTGGATCGCTTCAAGGACGGGCATGGGCATTGGCACGAGGCCGTATTCAACTGGAGCACCTCGAAGATCAGTCTCGTCGAGTCGGCCTTCTTCTATGGATACGCGGTTGCACAATTACCCGCAGGACTACTTGCTGCAAAGGTATTGGATCGGTTTTCTTTCCATGAAAACCTTCTAAATACTCAGCTTCCGCCGCACTACATTTTCGGCACTGGGGTGCTGATCGCGTCCATTCTCAACATCAGTATTCCCCTTCTGCTGGCGCGCAAACGTGACGTTCTCGATAATCTGGTTGTGGCGATCGAGGTTAGACGTGGCGGACGGCACTCTGAGAACAAAATCTCTGCAGATCGGACAGGGCCTTTCGTTGGGAGTCCTCTTCCCGGCCTTGCAAGCAATTTGGCGCTGTTGGGCACCGCCACACGAACGATCTCAACTGATCACGACCTCGTTTGGCGGTTGGTTGCTCCTACATCACGACCGGTCGATATTCTTCATCGCTCCATTCAGGCATCTACCTCGGCACCATCATTGGCTTTCCCGCGTCTGCTTTGCTCGTCTCCTATGTCAACTGGTGGGCGCCGTTCTACGCAATCGGCGTCGTCGGCATAATCTGGTCCGTGACTTGGCTGATTTGCTCGTCTTCGTCTCCTTCGCAACATCGATGGATCTCTCGAGAGGAAGCCGAATTCATTGCGGAGAGCATTGGAGCGCAACAAGTGGAAAATTTCAAGGTGACGAAATCCAAACCTCCAATGATGATGACTTCCCATTGTTAGCTTTCGGAAGTTCCCTGGCGCTCCCTTTTCCTATCGCTGCCGGTCTGGGCGGTGTGCATCTGCAACTTTGCCCGCAACTGGGTAAGGCAATAGTCCGTTGTCCTCTGAAACAGAAACTAATCCAGGCGGTCTTCATGCTGATGACAAATCAGATTACCTTCTTTAAGGACGCACTGCATATTAGCGTTCAAGTGGTAAGGACACATGTTTCAAGCTCGCGCACGGCATACTTGCAGGGAGGCTTCCTATCGGCGATCCCCTCGGTTCTCACATTTGTCTGCATCGTAGGCTTCGGTCGACTGGCCGATTACCTGCGATCACGTGGAAAGCCGTCCGTTCCGCTCACTAGAAAACTCTACATCCTTATCGGTACGCTTCAACGACGTTTGAATGCAAGCGACGAAATACTAGGCTTCCTCGGCGAAGGAACCTTCTACGTCATTCTTGCCTTCACAACCAATCCTGCGGGTGCAGTTGCTCTTCTAGTGATTGCAAGTGGATTCGCTGGACTCTCGTCGGCCGGTATTGTCTTAGCGAGAGTGCCCTGAAACGGTGGTGACGTTCAGCCTTCCAAGTGAACATCTTCGACATTGCACCCCGCTATGCGCCGATTCTCGTCGGACTATCGAACGGATTCGCGTCGATTTCCGGAGCCGGCATCTTCATCACGGAGCACATGACCAATAATGTATGGCTGGAAGCTGAAAACATTTCCATCCTGCTGTTCAGAAACCTTCTGGTTGGCGCAGCTGTTTTCTTCTAACCGCTGCTATCGACATCGTGGCGGTCGTCTTTTACCTGATTTTCGGACGGGCCGACCTGCAGAGTTGGGCGACGACCAAAGACGATTCAAATGAGAGTGAACGATCGTCTAGTGATGAAGAAGCCGGGTTTATGGTGAGAGCCTGGCGCAAGCTCACACCAGGCTCTTGGAGCGAGTCAAAGGCGATTGTGCGAACGCCTAGTGCAAGTACAACAAGTACAGCAATGGCTGATGTCTCGTTGGCTTAAATAAAGATAGTGCTCTCGATCTATGGCTTTGGCCATGAGAAGATGCTATCGGTTGCGCTCCGTTTCTTCATCCAGCTGTCCAGGACAAAGAAAACGCCGCATGCCGGTTGATTCCACTTGCTGTTATGAGCAATTTGAACGCCGAGAAGAGACTTCACTTGAGTGATCCTGTTGGCAGCTAGTGACCGTTTTTTTGAAATCAGCTTGACTGCAAATGAGACCAAAATCGTCGTCCAAAGTTTTCCCTATTGGCGCATTTGCAGCGAAGAAACCGGGCAGGCACTGGCGTCATTCGTCTCGGCCTCTTCCTTGCGAGGCGACGTGCACTCGTCATCTCTCCTATTCTCGTCCGATTAAGCCGTTGATGCATAGTGCATTGCGAAAAAATTTCCTCTTGGATTCCGTCAACGAGAAAGCTATCGAGCAGCGGCAAAAGCATCTTGTAGTACCTGCACGGCATGTCTGAAATCACCCAAAACGACGTTTGTGAGTAAAAGACGCTAAGAAGCATAGAAATGGAAGTGCGTAAACTCAGCACAAGTGCGGCAGACCGTCGACGGACGCTGGGCAGTCTGTTGACAGATTGTGCCAAACACCTCGTCGCGTACTTGTTGACAATCTGTCTGCGAGCTGTCGACAGACTGTTTAGAGCCCTCGTGCGAGGCAGTCCGACTGAACAGACTGTTCGAGGGGTTTTAGCAAAACATTGAGCGACGAGGGGAAGATCAAACCCGCAGCTCCCAGTCACTGTCGACCACGGGTCACGGACACCACACGACGACAGCATGAAACATACGAGATCACGACACGTACTGTCGCCGCGGCGACCAGAAAAAGAGGAAAAGACACGTACACACAACAACACTAGCCGGCCGTCCGCGCCCGTGGCTTAGGCGCCGTGTGTTTGTTGCGGCCCCCAGAACTGTCTTCGCACTATTGTTGTTGTTCACGCGCGCGCATCGTTCGTTTGGGTTTTGGCCTAAAGAGAGTAAATTGGAAGTTGGTTGTTTGTCGCACTCGATCCCCCTTGATTATCCACTCCAGGAAGTGCTACCCGCTGGTTGATCGTGTATTGGGTGTTGCTCCTCCGCCGCCGGTTGGCAGGTGTGGTATGAGCAACCCCAGCGATGAACATGATAGCGGCTTACCCTACGAGAAAATAGACTGGAAGTTCGGAAGCAGTACCGAAAACAAGACTAGGATCAGACTTCTCATTTCTCGCAACGAACTACAGTCTCGTGCACGCAAGACCTATTTCTGGTGAGTTGGACTCCCTTGGCCACAGTCGATTTTGTAGTTTAGCAGATAACAGTAGTAGCTGACGAGTGAACTGCTCGTTATGTTATTGTTGTTGATTACATTTTGGGAATGGCGTAGTGGGGCTGTCCACTCCGTATTCCCATTGCCGAATGCCTGATGAAAATCGGTTACCCATCAGTGTAAGACTTCCGTCAGGGCAACAGTTACCGCGATTGGCTCTCGAACGGATAATTCTAAAAATCGCACAACTACACAAGGGATAAAGACGTCAACGAGTAGGTAATCTCGCTACACCATAGCATTGTCGAACAGAGAAGTCAGCGTGGCACGAGCGGTCGTCGCTTATCAGAGAGTCTTGTTGTTTGCACTGCTGTTGCCCCATCCCACTCTACCGCCGGTCCTCACTCGTCGTCTTGTGCTCTCAGCATCCTTTCCAATGCTTGCCACTCTTTATGCTCCCGTCTACTACTTCTTCCGAGGCGATCCGTTCCTCATCTACGTCCTCGGCACCATGATCCATGGCCTCTCCATGTATATACTTGTCAATGCCTTTTTCGTCGCGCTCGACCTTGTGCAGCCAAAATGGGCGATCAAGTACAAGATCCAGGATAAGAAATCGGTATTCCGTGAATGAGTTGCTAGGAGAGCGAGTATTTCATGACATATAGGTGAACTGGGCGCAATGGACATCGGCCCTGCCGACGATTGCAGTCAATCATCTTCTCGTGATGCCCTTATCCATCCTCGTCTCATACCGACTGCGTCCGCCGACAAGGAAGGTGATCTCGATCGATGGGATTCCCGACTGGCCAAGGGTATCATCATTATAGCGACTTTTCGCTGCCACGAGATGTAATGACAGGTGTTGTTCGAGCTGGCAATCTGCATTCTGGTTCGGGAGGTGGCATTCTACTATTCGCACAGACTGCTGCACCACAAGTCCATCTATCCGTACATCCACAAGAAACATCACGACTGGGTGGCGCCGATTAGCATCGTTTCGGTCTATGCGCATCCCCTCGAGCACGTTGTCTCGAATCTGCTTCCCATCTCGTTGGGGAACATACTCCTCGATTCACACATGATCATGCGTTGGGTCTGGACCACGGTCGCGTTGATCGCGACGACAGTCAATCACTCTGGCTATCATCTGCCCTTCTTGCACTCGTCCGAACAGCATGACTTCCATCATCTTGCATTCACCGAGTGCTACGGCACAATCGGACTTCTCGACTGGCTGCACGGCACCGACAAACGCTTCCGCAGAGGCGTGCAGGGAAAACGCGATCACATCAACTACAATCTTGATCCGCTTAAGCGACAATGATTTCGAAGTCATGAAGTGACGATTAGTCTTGTATCCAGATCGGCTGTCTCTTGGGATCAGTACCACATCATGGGAGAACGGGATCGTGTTTGCAAGCGAGTGGGCGACGATGCAAGCGGTTTGAGCATCCGGACTGCGAGACTGTTGTCTTCTTTTCAAGCCCTCGTCGCTCGGCTACCTGTACCTTCTTCAGCAGCCCACCAGATAGAGCTTCGCTGCAGAAGGATGTGTGCCTTTCCCGCCCTAACACTTGCAAGATCAAAACATGTCGATTGCTGATCCGAATTCGATTTAAATCTTCACACACGGACTAGCCTCTCATTAAGATAATAATAAAACATTCGAGAGAAAGTACTGTGCAGAGGGCTTTGTGATTTTCATTGCATAATGAAGAGCTAGGGTGTGTTTTAATGATGCGGTACGAGAAAATAGACTGGAAGTTCGGAATCAGGATCGAGAACAAGACTAGAATCAAACTTCTCACTTCTCGCGATGAATCACAGTCCCGTGCACGCAAAACCCATTCCTGGCGAGTTGGACCCCCTCGGCCACAGGCGATTTCGTAGTTTAGCTGGTCGTCGCCTATCAGAGAGTCTTGTTGGTTGCATCACTGCCGTTGTCCCTTCTCACTCTGCCATCCGTCCTCACTAGTCGTCTTGTGCTCTCAACGCTCTTTCCTATGCTCGGCACACTTTATGCACCCGTCTACCACTTCTTCCGAGGCGATCCATTCCTCATCTGCGTCCTCGGCTCCTTTATCCATGCACTCGCCGTGTACACACTTGCTAATGTTTTCTTCGCCGCGCTCGACCTTGTGCAGCCAAAATGGGCGATCAAGTACAAGATCCAGGACAAGAAATCGGTATTCCGCGAATTAGTCGCCAGAAGAGTTTCACGACATATAGGTGAACTGGGAGCGATGGACGTCGGCTCTGCCGTTGATCGCCGTCAATCACCTTCTTGTGATGCCCATAGTCCTCATCGTCGTATACCAACTGCATCCGCCGACAAAGACGGCGATCTCAATCGATGGGATTCCCAGCTGGACAAGGGTATCATCATTATAGCGACGGCTTTTCACTGCCAAGAGATGTAATGACAGGTGTTGTTCGAGCTAGTGATCTGCGTTCTGGCTGAGGAGGTGGCATTCTACTATTCGCACAGACTGATGCACCACAAGTCCATCTATCCGTACATCCACAAGCGGCATCACGATTGGGTGGCGCCGATTGGCATCGTCTCGGTCTATGCGCACCCCCTCGAGCACGTTGTCTCGAATCTGATTCCCATCTCATTAGGGAACATACTCCTCGATTCGCACATGGCCGTGCGTTGGATCTGGATCACGTTCGCGTTGACCGCGACGACGATCGACCACTCTGGCTATCATCTGCCCTTCTTGCTCTCGTCCGAACGGCATGATTTCCACCATCTTGCATTCACCGAGTGCTACGGAGCGACCGGACTTCTCGACTGGCTGCATGGCACCGACAAACGCTTCCGCAGCGGCGTGCAGGGAAAACGCGATCACATCAACTACAATTTTGATCCGCTCAAGCGACAGTGATTTCGAAGTCATGAAGTGACGTCGATGACGACGATGGTGTATTCCCTCTGCGTAGTGTCCGTGAATATGTAGTGATGGGTACGACTTGTGTTGGGTCTCTAGGGGTGAGTTCGTATTCGGGCACGAGCATATGGAACACTCCGGCACAGCAGGCGTGCACGCTAAACCAAAGGCCAGTAGTGCATCACGCGCCAGGTCAAGCCTTTATTGGGCGCGGATCTATTAGGAGAGCTCTCTCTGGGAATTGTCTCTCCTCGTTCGTCTTGTATCCGGGTCGGCTGTCTCTTGGGGTCAGCATCACATGCGAGATTTTTGAAGTGAGGTGTCCAAAACCACACTTTTCACTGATCGATTGATCTACGAAGAGTAAGAATTTCCTAGAACTGGCATCAAATTTGAGATCTACGGCCCAGATTACCTCCCGGATGTGCTTGTTATCGCGCCACTGCCTCTGTACGTGGAAATAGCCAAGGGGTAAACGTTTTTATCGATCACCCTGCATCTGGCGTACCTTCTCATGTAGTCTTGATGCGACGCCTGAGTATCTTGTGGACGGACGGTTTGACGAGTCGTGCGCGCGCGCAGTCGATAGGCAATCCCCGTTTGCAATGCCGCCTTCCTTTGCACGAGCTCCAGCTCGAACCATGGTTGTGCCAACACGTAGCAGCCAAGTCGACGACAAGCAAAACAACAGAGACAGGGCATTCATATCGATCAGCTCCACCCACTAAACTCGTGTGCCAACACGTGCCAACAATAATTGTAATCCTCCTGAACATTGAGTAGAGCGACCTGCTCACAGAGATATTGCGTTTAACCCAAGCGGCGCCACGTGTATACTGTTGCCCATGCTGCTAGTTAAGCCGGATTGAGACTGCGCTAGCATCAGACACCCGCGGCCCATGTCTGTGCGGCGAAGACCCAATTCGAAATACACGACGAAAACAATGCCACTTAGGGTGGCAGCGCCTCACATGATGACGATGATGATAAATGGCGCAATAACAAGATGATGAGATAGCAGCATGTTGGGAAAGTGCATCTTCACATGGGCTACAAAGATTGCCCTGCCAACAAAACGATTCTCCCGGAGAAGACGATTTCGAAAGGGGTAATCGATCGAGCATTCGGCTGTGGCAGATCGTGGACGATGTTTTTCGCCGGACGAGTAGACTGGACGTGGCAGCTAATCACGTGGCGCAATCCAGCGTGATCAGACAATCAGACACGCCGATGGCACGCTATAAAAGGCAAGGGCGCCGAACGAGCAGCACTCGAGCTGAGCATTCAGCAGCAACCCCACCGGTAGCAGCAGCA